>CANUEY010175829.1:0-28178 GCA_948099555.1 Croton setiger
TTCTAACCCACTCTAAATCATCTCTGGAACATAAAGAACACACTCATTTGAAGGTTTCACACAAATTTCTTAGTTTCCCTTTTTCTCTCTCACTTTCTCTTTCTTTCTTATTTTCCTTCTCCTTTCTCACGTTTTCCTTTCCTTTTTCCTTGCTTATAGCCAACCAACACTCTTCATTCACTCATTCTAGCCACACAAAACTGAACCCAAAGTCAATTAAAACCATCATCACTCTCAAAATCACTTTACGCCAAAATATCTACTTAACTCATTATTTTAAACTTATCTCTTAAGTAAATAATCATATTTACTCTTATTTACTTTCCTCAATTTCATATTTTCTCTAATTTCAACCACTTAACAAGTGCAACAACAAATTAAAATTTGTTTTCGATGTTAAAATAAATACTATAACATGTGTATGAAATTTCGTAAAAATTGAAATCCGAAAATTTATCGCGGTTCGGTCGGTGCCCTAAACCGAACCGAAACCTCGACAATTTTTACGGAACCGTAACTGTACGACGTCGTCGTATAATTTTGGTCCCAAAACTCTTTGAATCATATATGAAAACATATAAAATCGTATTAAATTCATTTTCTTTAAAATATAGCGCGTTTTCGATATTTTTCGATCGCGCAAGCCAAAAACCCTAATTGGCTCCGTTTATGTCCTTCGACGATAAACGAACTTAAAACCACTCTTGTTTATCATTTTTAACTCATTTATAATCATTTCTCAAATCAAATATTTCATGTAAATGTCATATATCATGTCATACTCTGATGCATTTAAATAAAAATGCATGAAATACGTGAAATGACGTCAAAAAGACGTATGCTTTTGGTCAGGGGTGTCATACGCAGCCTACTGTGCGTTTCACTCGCGCGCCCCGCCGAGATCAAAATGCAGGAACTGCGTGCGTTTTGATTCCCTCGCAGCAGCTCACCCGCGCGCCTGCGGCTGACCCCAAAACGCACGCCTGTCGTGCCGTTTTGGTCGCCTTCCTCACCCACGGGCAGAAGCTTTCCAACAGCTTCCCCTGTTCTCCCGTCAACTTTCTCCGGCCAAATTCAGCCTCCCCAGCCAATTTCCCAGCCAAACCCCGACCTAAAACTTCAACCCAAGTCTCCTAAAACCCTTCCCAACAGATTTAAGTCCCTCATGCACGTTATTTTCTCTCACTTTCTTCCTTTTTTCCAATTATTCCCGGTTATCCCCTGTTTTCGATAACAGCCTTTTCCCTCACTTTTCCGGCGAATCCGACGGCCTTCTCTTACTTCTAACCCTTTCCTCACCTTCCTCAGACACTAAGGAACACAACCCAGTTAATTTTTAGGCTACCCTTTCTCTATTCTCTTCTGTTTCTTCTTCTCTTTCTTTCTCTCGTTTTCTTTCAAATTTTGGTTTCTTTTCTAAGTTTGCTTCTGTTCTCTTTCTAATCCCACGACTCAAACCTTCTTTCCAGAACTTACTTCAACTAATAACAATCCCAAATTTTATTCTTTACACCTCCAGCTTGTTTATATAACAAATTCAACATTTAACCCACTTTACTAAGTCATTAGGGTTTTCTCATAAACCTTTCCAAATTTTACTTCTAATTCTGCCTATTCCCATTACCACATTCTAGATTTTAGTAATTTTAAGGTCAAAATAAATAATAAAACATGTGGTTAAAGTTTCACAAAAATCGGAATTCAAAAACGAGTCGTCGTTTGGTCGGTGCCCTAAACCGACTCCGAAGCTCGACGTTTTTTGCGGAACCGAAATTGTACAACGTTGTCATATAATTTTGGTTCCAAAACTCTTTAAACCATAATAAAAAACATATCAAAACATATCCAAGTCAAAAGGTTCATATTTTACGCGATTTCAGCATTTTCCGATCGGGTGAGTCCGAAAACCCTAATTAGCTCCGTTTGTGTCTTTCGACGGCCAACGAGCCTATAACATAACTTGTTCCTCTTATTTAAATCATTTATCATCAAATATAATTCATATAATCCATAATTAATTTATTAATCATATTAAATCATGATGCATTTTAATGAAAATGCGTAAAATGCATGAAATGACGTCGGTTTGACGTAGGGTTTGGGTTCGTGGTGTCACATATATATATGAGTATATATGGGTTATATATACTGTTTTTAACAACATATATAACTTATATTTACTGTTATACATACTTTACTATGGAGTAGAAGTAAAAGTATATATAAGTTATATATACTGTTATATATACCAAAAATGCGGTATATATAGCATTATATATGGGTTATATATATTGTTTTCCAAAATTTATGAGCTTACATTTGATGTTGAGATTTTAAACCAAATAGATAAAATATAATTTATTAAAAATTTCATATACACTTTCTTATAGAGTATATATAACAATATATATAAGTTATATATTAGATATGGTTTGTATATTGATATATATACTAGTATATATACTAGAATATATACTCTATATATTGATATATATACTAGTAGGTATACTAGTATATATAATCTACATATATGCTGTTATTTGTTGCTATTATTCTCTTATTTTCTTTGTTCATTCTGCTTTAACAAGATTGAAGATGCAAAATGAAGTAGTACTATATATACTCTATATATTGGTATATATACTCTATATATACCCTATATATACTCTATATATTGGCATATATACTAGTATATTTATTCTATACATGCTCATGCAATACAAGTTTTGTGGAAGTTGTAGTTTTTTCTGTGCTAGTATATATATTCCATATATACTACTTGTGAACCCTTACCGAAGGTGCGCCCTTCCGAGCCGCCGGGCCGATCTGCGAGGGAAACCGGTTGATCGGGGATGTTCACTTGGGGTGATGATGTGTGTGTGTGTGTAGAGTTGCTACTTAATTTATTTTGGTAAAGGGGAAAAATTAAGAAAGAACCCCTAGTGACTCTATTTTGCGATTAACCTATTTCTAGGTTAATCGCCCCAATAGATTAAATGCACTAGTCTTCGTATTCGAGGTGGATTCGGAGGTTATGTCATGCATTCATATCCATTATTCTTTTCCCTTATGTATGTAATGCAGGAATATAAGATTTGGAAAGGATCGTAGGGAGAGGGGAGAGGGGAGACCTGCTATCCGAGGTTATATCTCGAATATGCCTACATACTCTCGTTTGAATGAGAGATCAAGGTCAATATAGTTTGAATTGCCTATTTAAAGGCAATGAAGGGGGTGTATGCATGTATGCATGCTATGAGTGTGTGAAGGTGATTTTGGCCTTTTGGCCGAAAAAGGAGTTTATCGACGTCCGAGGTCGAAATATAGGTCTTGTGGCCAAAAAAGGAGTTTATCGACATCCGTGGTCGGAAATGGAGTTTATCGACGTCTGTGGTCGAAATGTGTGAAATATAGGCCTAGTGGCCGAAAAATGAGTTTTATAACTTCCGTGGTAAAAAATGTGATTTATAGGCACTACAGCCAAAAAGGGAGTTTTATGACTTCCGTGGTCAAAAATGTGATTTTGTTGGTCTAGTGACCGAATAAGGAGTTTTATGACTTCCGTGGTCGAAAATTGTGATTTTTGATGTCTCTGCTGGGGGAGGTTGATTTTTAGGCCTTTTGGCCAAAATGTGCATTTTTTATGTATTCCACTGGGGAAAAGATGTTTATTAGGCCTTAGGGCCAAAAGAGTGATTTTGGTGGCACTGTGGCCGAAAGATTTGTTTGTTTAGGCGTTATAGCCAAAAGAGTGGTTTGAGCGGCGCTGTGGCTGAAAGATTTGATTTAGGTGGCGCGGCGGCCAAAATAGGTGATTAGGATGGCGTATTAGCCAAAAAATGTGTTTATGCAATGCAATATGTCATGTATGCATGATAGAAGAAGAGGTAGGAGAGGACTAAATCAAAGAGATCAAGTTTCAAAACGTACTTGAGGAAATTGGCGTCCACTCCTTAGCTTCAGCTTGATTTGGACTTATTTTTATTATGTTTATATATGCAAATTCAAGTTATCACAGCAATGCAATGCAAAAAGCAGTAAAGAATTGCCTGGAGATGAAGAATCACCGTAGGCAAAAAGGGAGAAGAGAGCGGCTGTCAACACAGCTCAAGGTGTAAAGAAAAATGAAGTTTTGGGGGGTATTTATAGGGTTAAACTCGGCCAAAAGTCAACCGAGGGCAGCCTGGGGCGCCGTGGACGGCAGCCAGGGCTGCCTATGGACATAATCAAGGAGACCTGCCCATCAAACGCTACTTGCTATCTCAACTCAAAAGTTTGAATAGATAGAAAAGAAATTCATTTTTTATGCTCAAAAATTCAATTGTACACAATAGATGCAAATGTAAATTTTTTATTTTTTTATAGTCCAAATCTCTTCATGCTTCCTTAAGGAAAGGACATTTGTCCTCCAAAGTATTAATATAATGCAAAACAAATTACTAAAGAAAAAAGGGTACCCTAAAGGGTGGTTAGTCAAATGAATGCAATGGTAACCCTTACTTAACTTTGCAAGTTAGTCCATAGCGGAGTCGCCAAATTGTGAACCCTTACCGATCCCTTCGAGCCCATGGGCCCGTTCGCAAGGACAGGTTGGTCGCGGATGTTCACTCGAAATATGTGTGTTGTCTAGAGTCGTCACTTAATTTATTTTTTAATAAGGGGAAATTAAGAAAGAACCTTTAGTGAATCTGTTTTAACAATTAACCTATTTCTAGGTTGATCGACCCAATGAATAAGTGTCTACGATTATGTATGTGATGCGGGGTGTAAATAAGGAGTTTAGAAGAGGGGTAGATCTGCTATTCAGGGTTAGATCCCGTATATGCTTACATACTCTCGTTCGTATGAGAGATCAAGGTCAATGTAGTTTGATATAGCATATTTAAAGGCATGGTGAAGGGGGGATGCATGTATGCATGTTATGAGTGTGTTAAAGAATGTCAAAAAGATTGATGGGTCTTGGGCCAAAAATTTGTTTTAGGCATTTGGATGCCAAAAATGTGGTCTAAGGACCAAAGTTGTGATTTTACGGCGTCAAGGTCGAAAAGGTGGTCTAGGGACCAAAATTGTGATTTTACGGCGTCGAGACCGAAAAGGTGGTTTAGGGACCAAAATTGTGATTTTACAACATCGGGGCCGAAAAGGTGGTCTACGGACCAAAATTATGATTTTACGGCGTCGGGGCTGAAAAGGTGGTCTAGGGACCAAAATTATGATTTTATGGCGTCGGGGCCAAAAAGTTGATCTAAGGACCAAAATTGTAATTTATTTAGGTCTTATGGCAAAAAAGAGTGATTTGGGGTGGCACTGCGGCCAAAAAATTGATTTATTAAGCCTTGGGGTTGATTTGGGTGGCTGTACGGCCAAAAGATTGACTTTAGGCCTTGGGGCCAAAAAGAATGATTTTGATGTGGCACTGTGGCAAAAAAATGTGAATATATCATGCAAAATGTCATGTATGCATGATTTGACAAGGAGGAGAAGAGAAGAGAAGAGAAGCATTAAACAAAAAAACTTGAGTTTAGATGCATACCTGTGGTAGTCGGCGTCCACTACGTAGCTTCAGCTTGATTTAAACTTTTACTAATTGTTTATTATGAATGAATGCACAAAACACAACAATGCAATGTAGAAAGTAGTAAAGGATTGCTTGGTGATAAGGAATCACCAAAAGCAAAAAGGGAGAAGAGAGCGACTGTTAACACAGCTCAAAGTGTGCTGAAAAAGGTGTTGGAAGGTGTATTTATAGGGCAAAAATTGGCCAACAGTTGACCTAGGGTGGCTCGGAGCGCCCTGAAGGGCGGCTAGAGGCACCTAAAAGGGCGGTCAGAGGCGCCCTCAGAGGGTAGCCAAAAGCGCCCTCTCAGGTTGGCCAGAGGCGCCCTCTCAGAGCGGCTAGAGCACCCTCCCAAGGTGGCCAAAGGCGCCCAGCTGCTACTTTTTGTGGGTTTTTCATTCCGGAGCCTTTTTGGGACGTTTCGAGGCCATTTTTGTGATCCTCGTAATATTCCAGATGTTTCTAGTACCATGAAGGCACATTTTCGGTGCTATTTGCCAGCGACGTCTGGTCCAGGTCGACTGTTTGCAATCTAAGAAACTCGTTTTTTCGGGCCTCAAAATTTGAGTATTCACACTAGGTTATCAATGTTAAGCAAAAGATAAGAATATTTTGGACATACCTTATTAAGGTTTGTAAAGTCAACACACATCCTTCATTTCCCATTTTCCTTCTCCACTAGTACAACATTGGCCAACCATTTTGGATAGTTGACCTCCTTAATAAAGCCTACTTTTTCCAGCTTAGCGACCTCTTCCTCAATCACTGCCTCCTTCTCCTTTGAGTGTCACCTTTTCTTTTGAATTACTAGTGGATGAGTTATACTTAGTTTGTGAGTGATAACTGAGGGTCCACTCCTATGATATCTTCTGGCCCTCATGCAAAAGTTGAAATGCGTCCCTTCAAGAATTCTTCCACCAATGCTAACTTCTCGCCCAGCTCAGAGCCTATTTTGACCGCCTTTCCTTCACTTATCTTTGATTCTTTCAAACTTTCAACTAGCGTTGCTTGCTTAACAAAGTCAAAACTCATGCCACCTTCTACCTCAATTATTGTCGAGGCCTTATCCTCTAGGTCGACCATTGCAACTTGTTCCTTCTCCACCCCCATTAGATGCCCTTCTAAGAGTGAAATGTTTTACATTTCCATCTCCTTAGGAGAGACCCTGTAAGTTTCCACTAATTCAATCATGTTACAATATCTCTCTGCGGGTGTTTAATGTAAGCTACTCAAGGTCATCTACTGGAGAGCGTTTAGACCGAAAACTTGAAGGTCCACGTTCACCGTACCAATTAAAATTCTTATGAATGACTTAGTCCTTAGAGTGATGTTTGGAATTCCCTTTTATAAGGATGTTGTGGCAGGGGATCCCGAAATCCTCGTGCCTAATAAGGTTTACCAGACTCTAAGTAAATCGAGGCCTAAGGATCCCGAAGTTATCGAGGTCCATGGATTCTAAGTGTCAAGGTTAGCCGCTTAGGGGCCGGTACTACTGAGGTCGACCTGTTGTGACTCTTTATGTGATCCTAAGGTTGTGACTTGCATCCGAAGTCTCTTGCAGGTTGTCTTCCTGTTGGTAAAATGACCTATAAGTTGGTAGACATGAAGCCGGCCTTTGATCTCAGCTTCGAACAGAATGTGCGACCCCCTCCCCTTAGGGTGGCACTTTGTAGGGTCGATTTCAAGGGACAGCTTACAATATCTTTCCCCGGAAGACAAAATGATTTTAGAGTAATTTAACATACGGAGAGTGGAGTACCTTTCAACTTTCTTCATCTACATAAAAACACTTCAATGTAATAGTAAAATGAGGCGGATTGAAGCACTTGAGAGCATAAATCCTTTCTCCAATCTTTTCAATCATAGTCCAATCTTTAGGATAGTTGAAAAAAAAAAGGAAATTCTTCTTGAGAGAATATATAAATAAATTTTTATTTTTATTTTTATCTTTTTAATTTTCTCCGCGTACCAAAATTTTGTAGTCTTCTAATGTCAGAACATCCTAATAGGATAATCTCGACATCCCCATAGTGTTGGAAAAATTTTTAGTTTGGGAGGTTGGGATTGTGCTGCAGGATCAAAGATATAATTCTTGACTCTAGACGGAAAAGATAATTTGAAGTTTCAACAAATAAAATCGGTTGATTCTTTATTACCTTCAATAATCCCTGAACTTGATCTTACAATAAAAAGAAAAATAATGACATAAAAATCAGAACTGTCTAACTAAGACAAAATCTCAAACTAATCTCATCTAAAAAATCAAGAATTCAAATTATAGGGATAAAATTAAATTTACATACTATCCTAGCCGGTCTAATATTAGAAAAAAAATTATTGCGATCAACTATTCAATTAAACTAATCAGTAAATATAAATTAGGATAATAAATTCTGCAGAATTAAGTTTTATTTGTGCTTGTTCATATTAAATTTGGTAATGATCGGTATGGAAGATATAATATAATTATTTAGTTAATGATTGGAAGAATGCAACATGTTTTATTAAAATTTTAAAATTGTTATACAATGCCACTTTAGTATTTTATAATTTTTATCTGTTACATTAAATATATTCTTTGATGAGATTATGACCCTTGATACTATACTGATTTATTAAGTTCGAATGAGGATGTCTAAGGAACTAATTGAAAGAAATTTAGATTTTAAGGACTTATTTGAAGAGGATTAAAGTAACGAATTAGTTGTAAGAAGTTGAAATATAGGAGTTAAATTGGAATAGCTTGTAGGGATGTAATTGAAAGAGGTTAAAAGTTTGCATGTTTAGTTAAAATATGAATAAGGATGTAATTGAAAGAAAGTTTAAAGTTTAGGGGTTTAAGTGTAACCATGTAAAGTTGAAGGATTAAATTGAAATTAACTAAGGATTCAAGTGAAATGATGTAAAGTTCATGGATGTAGAAAGAAATTTTTTACAGGATTAAATAAAGATTAAATAAAAATTAAAGGATTGAAATAAGGACTAAATGGCAAAGAAAAGTAAGTTTAGAGACATAAGTGTAATTTGTGAAGCATAATGACTATAGAGTAATTTAACAGGAGGGGGAGCGGAGTACCTTTCAACTTTCTTCATCTTTCATCAAAACATTTGAATTTAAAAATAAAATGAGGCAGATTTAAACACTCATGAGCATAAATCTAATATTTTTAACCATAGCCCAACCTTTGGGATAGTTGAAAAAGGGAGGAAATTCTTTCAAAGAATTCTTCTTAGAGAGAATGCATAAGTATATATATATTCTTTAATTTTCCCAACCTACCAAAAGTTTGTAGTCTAATGAGTCAATATAAATGAAAGAACGCAGCTACTTCTTCTACTTCCAAACATACTTCTTTCGTTCTCTCTTCCATTCAAAACCTTTCGAAATGGCATTGAAACAATTTATTAATTCTCTTAAAAAATAATTTCTCCATCCTCTTCAAAAATAATTTATTGATTCCTTCAAGAAAGTTCATTTCAAAACACCTACTCTTGAGAATCTTAGAAAGGGTCTAATGAAGGTTGATGTCATACTATCAGTAGAAGTGGTGGGAGGTTTTGGCATTGTGAACCATCTAAAAGATAGTTTAGAAAGAACATCTACCGCTCTTGTTGATGTTTTTGATTTGTTCAGAACATCTCCTAGACCTTGAGTCGAATTGTCCAAATTTTCAGTTTGGAAAACTTTCATTTCCCCTACCCCACTCCGATAAAGGGGCCTGGAGCTCTTTCGTTGCCATGGGTTGCGGACTTTTACTTTGCTTGGTGGTATTGACTGCACTAGTTGTGATGTTTATAACGATGGAGACAACATTTAAGGTAGTTGTTATTTCAACAATGAATTTTTCAGTTCGTAAGAAAAGATCAGAGAATTGACACAAATCAGAATCAAGTTATTTCTTTCCCACAGAGGGACCCGATTGTTGAAAGGTGATGCAAGAAAACTTATTGTGGACCTTGCGAATGAAGACTAGTCAGTAATTGGTTTGGGAACATTTAATTGGTATAATAGTTTGAGAGATAAAAAATGTAACCTTTTGATTAATAAAATCTACTCATTTGAAGGCGCAGGGAAAGGATACTGAACTCTCAACTGTTGGAGCATAATTGGTGATAGTGCTTATAGAGCAGAGATATTCTAAGCACAAATTCTGAAGCCCGTTATCTTCGGAGTTTCACCGAAGCATAGAGGTGCAACCGAGGTAAACTCTACTGAGGGGAGAATAATCCGAGGTAGCAAATCCTGGTGAACCAAATGGGACCGAGGCCAGCTAAATCGAAGCACCCATAATTAGCCGCCCGTGAGGGCTTGTTAACCAACCATGGGCTTTGAGGATGGCCAGAGATAGGCCCAACACAAGGAAAAGGTGCTTGGTAACACTTATTATGTGAATAACTTAAAAATGTAAACAAATTTAAAACAGAAAAATTGTAACTTTAACCTCAAAAGAAACTTAATAAAAGTTACAAAAATAGTGGTTATGTTGATTGTTGCTATAGTAGACTTTCCTTTCTTAGGTCCATCTGGGTAAACGCTACCAGGAAAATTCATCCTTGCCGTAGAAGTCATTGTTGCAATGCAATTAAAGAGGCAACTAAAATGAATGTGTTTCTTGCATTTTTGTAATGCCTCTCTGTGAATCTTCTGCTGGCGACATTAAATTTCCATTCATGTCTTGGGAGAAGTCCATATGTTGCCACATTTGTAGCATTGGGTTTTTCTTCTAGTCTTTTTCTTCTTTCAAATTAATTAGGCTCTTGATTTTCATGTTCTAAACAACAACCTATACCGTACTCATATTTGATTTTCATGTTCTGGTGCATCTTAATATATGCACAAAGTTGGAAACGATTGGCATGACTAAACCAAATATTGTGCAATGAGAATTGAACATTTGATTCGGAAGATACTTTGAACATAAACTGGTAAATCATTTTTATTTATTTGAACTTCAATAGCATCTTTTCAAAAGTTAAGGTAATTTTTCCTACTTGGAACTAGACCAATTTGAAAGTCTAAGTTACAAGCTTGACTTGTTCACTCCGTTGCTTTGCCTTTACGCCGGCTACTGCCAGTTTCCACCAGGTAACAAACCATTGAATCCACGTCGTCACCAAATATACTATACGCCTCAATTGCCTGCAGATAGCTGAATCCCATTGACAGAACTATCTGCATACTGCTGCTTAGAGTAGTATCTTGTGACCCAGCCTCTCTTGTCCCTTTCGTCTCACTGCCTGATGATCCTGTTTTTCCATATTCGTTCAACTTAACTTAAGAGTTCCATTGAAATAATAATCAACAGTACAAATACTACAAATTCAGAGCTAAAAAAACCATTTATTGTCCTGAGATTAGCATCAAACAGTTCTGTTACTTACTAGCTCCAGAGCCAGAGGATGATGGTTCAGCACCAGAAGTAGATTCTTTGCGCCCAACTTGCTGCCGGAACTTGTCATTGACAAGATACTCAGCCCGTGAAGCTTCCATCACCATCCGCTCAATTTCTTTCTCAGTGAGTTCAAGATCCGAGTAAAACCGCCCCTCAGCCAAAAGTGCCTGTCACCACACAAGAAAAGTTAGCTACCTGAAAAGCAAAGCACAGAAGCATAAAATGTAAAATGACTTGCATTATCAATCTGCTGGTCCTGCTGAGCTTTAATTGCTGCCTTGACCTGATCCTTGTCTACATTACTCTGTAGAGTAGATATCAAGTGTTAGTATACTGATCATAAAAATATCTTCTCACTGTAACGTCCCACCATAATAAAAAAGAAAATTCTACAAGACCTATAAATCCCATAAAAGTAAATAAGCCATTCACTTGCTTGGCATTGCTAAACACATTATTCTTCTTTTTATCGCTGCTTTGCTTTTACTTCTAATCAAAATTAAGGGACATTGAATAAACACATTTTAAGCAGCACTTGCCAATGACATTCACAAACATCTGCGATTCTTTGACCTGCACAATGTAATTCTATTTCATTTTTTTTCTGTAAGGGAAAAAAATTTTAACCATATAGCCACATATCAAGACATGAGGTAAACTTTAAGAAGCTTGGATCTTCAGGTGCCTTTTAGAGAGAGAAAAAGCTATAAATGACTATGGCGGTTCATGGTTGTCATGACATGATGGAACAGCAATAAGAAGCAGAAACATACCCCTCTGAGACAGCTGAAACCAAGCCCCGCACCTATTGTCAGTCGACGTGGGTCAACAAGAGAGTTATAATGATTACCATGATGATAGCTTAGCCTTATGGGCGGTGTGTCAGTGTCATAGCTTCCATGGAAAATGTTGATAGGTTCTGCATCAATGGCTTTCAGTAAGAATAATGCAGAGCAAACATAAAATATATAAAAAAAAAAAAATTGAATTTCTACATAGCCAACCCCAACAATTTGGGACTAAGGTTTGGTGGTTGTGGTTGTTGCTGTTGCATTTCTGTTGAACCAAAGCAATACCTGTGCCATAGGAATAGATATGGATAGGCCGGTTGTACATTTCTGATAAAGCTTGGATCTCCACATTGTTCCCGTAGACCTGTCAATCAATGGGGAGGTTATAATGTACCCAAACCAGCATTACCATGGAAATGATCCATAAAATAATGGGGCCAATGGGCCAATCAGATAGTATACCAATAACAGAAAGGGTTCCACAAAATATAGATGTCATATGCTCCCTTATTAAGGTAATGTTTCGAACTAGAGAGCATATATAGTCCCACCACCAAACCAACCCAATTAGCTTATTTTCACTTGTCTCTAGCGGTGTAACGTTGGGAAGGGGGTTTTCCATATACCAACCAATAGGAGTATAAAAGAGGGGACATGTGAATACATATCACATATTAAGTGTTCTATATCTGTATAAAAAGACAACGGGGACAAATATCTCAAACAATTCTGCACTTAAAATCAAGGTTTGAACATCAGTTCATACTTCATACATCGCAAATCATCCAACTCATAATTGGCCTTTTATTGTACAGGCATTATATTTTTCCAAGATAAGCCCCTGAATCCAAAAAAGGAGATTAATCTTCAGCTGTTATGATTCTTCCATATGATGATTCCTGCCCAGACAGACCGTAAAATCAAACATTACGGACAAGCAAACTAAAGTGACTATCCGTTCCAAAACTTACCTACATCTCGGCTTATCCTTCAAAAGTCTGAATTTCATGGAGTCATAAATCACCCACCCAACAAAGAATAATTCTGTTCTTATTTCATTAAAATTTTATTAGAGCAACAAAAAGATAATTTTGTTTCAGAGATCACGAGTGTTAAATTGAGGCATTTAAAAGAGAGGAAAGAGTAGATATGCAACCTTTTATACTCCCACCCTCGTGTCTTTACTTGACAAGTACATTTTCTACTTTTTAAATGAAATAAACTTCATTTTATAACATTGTGGAAAGGATTTAGCAACTTGGAGGGTTAATAATTACAAGATTGCCGCTTCTATATATGAGGAATTTGTTTACAAAATTGTAAATGAATTTAGGGCGGAAAAGAAATTAAGAATATCTAAATTACAACTCTAGGGACTAAGAGAGCCGCAAACCAAGGCCCAAGATCCTATATGGATTATTGTAGAAGAGCCAACAAGCTAAGGGCAAGAAGGGGATTGGCATCACTGAATTGGAGAGCAAGGCAACATGACAGCTCATCAAGTTTATCTATTTATAATTTCAGAGAGAGAGAGACAGAGAGAGAGAGAGAGAGAGAGGGAGAGAGAGAGAGAGAGGGAGAGAGAGAGAGAGAGAGAGAGAGAGAGAGAGAGAGAGAGAGAGAGAGCGAGAGAGAATCATCTTTTGAAAAATATAATTTCAGATTGTTCTGCGGAGAGGGCTTGTCCTAGAGAGGTTGCTTGCAACCTTGTTTCTTTTGTTATTCCATTATTAGGGTTCCTTAGTATTATCTAGCTATCTTTATCTTCATTAAAGTATTGTATGCACAGATTCTGAAATCAGTATTCAATACTAATATGTCCTAATCCATCTTAACCATTTACTTCTTTCTTTTCTTGAGATTAACACACACATAAAACTCTATGTTGCTTGAGTTGCACAATTAAACAGCATAAAAATAAATGGCAAGTGAAAAATAAATCCTGCAACTAGTACTTCAACAAAGCAAAATTTGATATGGATACTGGAACTATTAAAAACAGTTTGCAATAAATAATTATCTTGCGTTTCTTTCAGTAACTGTGTAATTTTTTTAAAATATTCTACTACATGCTAAAGTAGCCAGGATCTAAAACACATTCTACAAAATTTCATTTTCAAGGATAAGATATATTAAGTAAGATAACTTATAACACTTTAGCAAAAAGTGAACAAGTCATAATAATTATTTAATTATGCAAATATACATAGACTCAGAAGTATCAAGAAACAGAGAAAACTTCAAAAAAGAGAGCTATAAAAAAGACCAGATACATGAGATGCATTCCATTTTTCAGCATAGGACACTGAATAAAGAAAAAGTGAAATGCCAAACTTTATATCATATTAATACCTTGTCTCTTCTCTTCCTCTTACAGTATGATGTAAAGCCTTCTGTAATAAACTGAGAAAAGTGGTCCCTTTCTCGTTCCTGAAAACCCAAAACAAAAAACAAAAAGAAGATCAGCATAATCATACAACTTATTAACAATGTCGACCCATCAACAAAGAAACAGATTAGGAAAGAGATTTAGCACAGAAGCATAGCATAAAAAAGCTTTACCCAAGCATAATGGTAACATGTAAATAACATTAAACATTTGCTCACAGTTATTTTATAACTTATAAAAAGAAATCACAATTATCTAATGCCATCATTCAGATAATAACATGAAAGTTGGTCTCAAATATACATTCAAGAGAAAAAAAGAGAGAGAGAGAGAAGAGGAACACCAGATACAATGAAAGAACCAACTATAACATCCTCACATGCAACCGCATATTACTCAGAAATTACTTATTTTCTGTAACATTTATGCTATTCCCTTAAGCGCATAAATGAACTTGTGACAGAACAGCATCTCAAAATCAGCAAATAGAAATTTTGAGATTATTGTTAAAAGGAAAATATGCAACCTTATCAGCCTATTAAAGTAAAATTCTTTCAATTAGCCACATAAAAACTGATCATATACCAAACATGATAATCACCAAAAACAAAGAAACATAATGTGCTTCAAAATCCAGTTCATATAAATAACATTGAACTTGAGCAATGAGTTCACAAGAATATTGATATAGAAGAATCAGACAAATTACCATGTAATCTATGCACATTTGCCTAGTCAAATCATACACTTCAGAATCCCCATATACTTGATCTGCAACAGCGCGGAAGAGACAGTTCCCATCTTCCAACATCCTTTTGACTTCTAACCCTTTAGACCGCCTTATGTCTATTTCAAATTGGCGTTCTCTTTCCTGGAACCGATACAACATGACAATGGAATACCAAACAATTGTATTATAACAAAAATCTATGGCAAAAAAAAAAAAAAAAAAAAAAAAGTTGCAATGTGACTGAGACCATAACACCACATAAACAGCATAAGTTATACTAGTAGGAAGAAAAAGATTACAATTGATTTAGATAGCATGAAGACTAATAAAAGGACAGGAGAAATAAGGACCTTTAACAATGATATTATTTTCTAAATGCATGTTAGTATGGAACAACTTGCTTCATTTAATGTAATAACAAGTACATAACCTAGTTGTTAAATAGTCTATAGCAGGAACTGACCAAATCATCATAAGAAGAAGCAAAGCAAGGGTTCTGCTCATCAGCACTATTATATCCCTCACTATCACCATAAGACCTAGGAGAGGAAGGTCGTGACCCAGATGGTGAAGTTCTTGTAGAAACAACAGGCCAAGCACTTGCTCTTCTAGCTGATCCAAGACGCACAGAATTTGAACTTCCCGTTACAGATCTCCTGAAGTTTGAGTTTGAATTAGAAGTTGTTGAAAGAAGTTTCGGGGGTGGCACTGGAGGTGGTGGTGGATGCGCATTTCCACTGCCAACACCTGGAGAATCACCACTTGAACCTTCAGTCTCAGCAGCAGGTCCTTCCAGTATCCTCAATCCATCCAATCCTTTTCTCAAATCCCCTGTTCCCATGCACTCAACATTAACCAATTTCTCATTATTGGTAATTTCATCATTCAAATTTTCACTCTTATCACCATTTAAACCCTCCATCAAAAGCTCATCGCTTTTTGATGCTTTGTCACTCTCCAAGGACTCATCAACAACAATGATTTCCTGTCTTTCATCACCAATTTCCTCATCTTTCAGAGCTGAAACAACCTGAGTAGTAGCTGTAACCTGTGTCTCTGACCGAGCAGTTGACGAGGATCCTGCTCGGCTCTGGCTCGAGGAAGAGGATCCACTGCCTCGTTGAACTAAGATCCGAGTCATTGGTTTCAATGTTTATTATTCTCAATTACTGAAATCCAAATGCCAATTTCTTGTCCCCAATTGACCCAAAATTAGAGTTAGAGACAGACCATAGTAATCACAGGTTTATCGCGAGTTCTTGCTTTGGGTGCAGTGATACCAATCCCTTGGCTGAAGGAATTCTTCCAGCCCAGTGCGTTCAGCTCCTCGTCACTGTGAAATGATCTCTGCATTCCCCTAACAATTCTCATGAGACCCAGACCTCCAACTTTTAAACAATAATAACCTTCTCTAAGTACTTGAATTTTACCCGGAAAAAGAAATCCCAAAATTCACCTTAACAGCCTCAAGCTGCAACCAACATGATCCAATTTCCAAGATAATCAACAGAAAACAAAACCAAAAGTTTCCATCTCAAAACACGCAAACAAATAATTCAAATATTTTTTTAATGACAACAAACTTAGTTTCAAAGTAGAAAAATTCAAGAACATTCAAAGCTTGATCTTTTTCATCAGTAGATAGGGGAAAAATGAATAATTCCCACAAAAATGCTCCAAGCTCAGTAAACTGTGAAGAATATACCATTATGTAATAATCACTATGGTTCATTTCATTCAGAGACATGAAACTTAGGAAATTAGTGAACCCAGGGCTTAAAATAATTCAAGAAACAGAACAATAACAATATTAAAAGTAATAATAAAACAAGTTTCGAACTCTCCTTCACTTTTTTCTTCTCTTTTTCATTTCCCGATGATTGCTACTAAAGAAACAATGGAATCCCATACACCACAGTACAAACGATAATAATTTTTTTTTGAAAAAAAGAACGATAAAAAAGATCAAATAGAGAACAAAAGCATAGTAATTAAATTCAAATCAAGAAAAGAATTCTACGAAAAAGAAAGAAAACCCTAAAGTTTGACTCAGCAACGAATACTCACCTGAGAAAGAAGAAGATATTAGAATTTAAAAAAAGGGGGAAATCCGAAGCCAGCTGTTGAGATCTGCAAAAACTGGAATACAAATAGCGAGAGGGATTGATTAGGGTTTTTAATCAAAACGATAACAAAAAGATGATTACTTGGTTGGAGAGGAGAGAGTGTTTTAGAGAGAGAGAGAGAGAGAGTCCTGGGAAAAGAGAGAGAGCAAGGGAGAAATGGGAGGCGGACTTTTAACGGAGAAGGGAAAGGTGATGTGTACATGGACTCTACCTTAGCAGACGGCCGGTAAACGACGGGACTACACGTGGCAACATCACCACTGTGTGTCCAAAATTTTATTCTTTACTTGTTTCTCTAAGCTTCTCGTAAAGAAAAACCGAATCGATTTTTCAGGTAACCGGTTAGTTTGGTTCGATTCACAGTTTGAAAAGTGGCCAAATCGATAATATTCCAGCTAGTTTTGGTTTTTTGGTCAAAAATCGAAAGTTTTAATGAGAATCCGTAGCCTTTATTTTGCACAAGAGAAAAGAAAGGAAATTTAGAAGAGAAAAAAATGGAAGTCAAATCAAACTTACATTCCATTGTTTGTTTTTTAATTTGTTGCAGAAGAAATGGATGGCAAAATCTATATAATATATAATAATAAAATTTTGAACTAAATTTAAAAGTTATTTTGAAATTAATGTTTTTAAATCACTAATAAATTATATGATTCAATTAAATATCTTAAAATCACTCAAAATTATATTTAATATTTTAAACAAATTTCTATATTAATTTAGAATCATTTGAAATTTGAATTTCAGAAAATGAATGACGTAAAAAATTAATCATTATATTTAATTTCAAATAATTTTTTTACAAAATTAGACCACCTGAAAAAGAAAAAATAATAAATTAAGATGCATTAATATTTTTTTTTTCAATATTTTAAAAAATATATTAGAAAAAGACTAATATTTGAAATAAATCAAATATTATTAAATATTTTTCAATTATCATTTACCATTTAAATTTAATTTCAAGTTCCAAATTAAATTTAAAATAATTGGAAATAAACAAATAATAATTAATTTTTATGAATTTGGAATTAAAAATTAAATTAATTTTATATGAAAATATTTGAATAAAAATAAAAATCAAATTAATGTATATGAAAATATTTGAATTCAAATTCAAATTAATTTTTCATTTTTCCAAAAAATTTATTAATTAACTCTTAATGAATAAGAAAATTAATAATAATCACTTATTTAAGGTTTGTTTTAGTATAAATACGGCCAAAAAGCACACAAACAAATTACACAAGTTCTATCTGATTTCTGTGAGAGTCGGTTGTTGTAGAGATAATTTTATTTAATTTTTTTTTTTTGTTTTACTTGCTATTTTGCCTTTTTGATATTTATGTTTGTTGATATTATAATTTTAATTTGGTTGTTAATAATTAAAATTGAGTAATTTCGAGTTCATCTCATCCTCAAGTTAGCTAATTCTAATTTATTTATTTTAATATTTATTAAGATTTTTTTTTTTGAAATTATTATTTTATTTATTATTTTTATTTGTATTTAATAAGTATTATTTTAATTCATTTATTATAATTTTTGTTTATTTTTATGTACTTTTCTATCATTTATAAATATTTTTATAATTTATATAAGAAATGATGTATGTTTAAACTTTTTGTTATTTATATGTTTGTGTTTGTTGAAAATTTAATTTTTTTTTTCTTTGAAAATGAAATTATTCTTTATATATAGAAAAAAAATCATTGGACTTTCTATTATCATTTTGTTTAAGATAAAAAATTAAATTTTTCATCCAATTCGTATTTATCGTTTTTTATATTTTTATTTATCAATTAAGTTCTCGATGTTTTATAGAAAAATACTCATCAATTTTAAGTTCTTAAATTATATTAGTTAATATGATAGTTCTTTATTTTTTAAAAACTAAACATCTTAGATTTTTCAACATATTTATTAAATTGTAAAATAATTACGTTAATAATACAATAATTAATATAAAATTTAAAATTTAAAATTAATAAATAATATTCTTATGCTTATTAATATAATAAGTTTATTCAAATTATGAAATATATATTTTTTATATATAGATCTCCTTTTTATAATTGTATAAATGAAAATTAAAAAAATAATATTTTAAAATTTTAATATTTAAAATTTACCATATTAATATTTAAAAGCGTGATATTATTTGTATATCAACTTTTGTTAATTTTACAAAAGAAAATAAATGAAATTTATGTTTATAAGAAGATAATTACCCTAACATTAATAAAACCGGCTCTAAAAATAACATCATTCTATTTAAAAAATTAAATTCTCACTAAATTTAAATCTTTTAACAAAAATTTAATTAAATTATATTAATAGATTAGTAAATTATATTTTCTATTTTAAAATTTTCATATAATTATATCAATAATTCTAATTTACAGTAATTTATATTTTATTATATATACATAAACTGTTAAAAATAATTTAAGATAAGTCACAAAAGATTTTATAAAAATTAAAAAAAAAATCATAATATTTTTAAAGATGAAATTATTGTATATATAAAATAGAAAATTATCAAAATTAACTATGTTTGTCCAATAATTTTTTTTTCAAATTAATTATCTTTTATTCAATTCTAATAAATATTATTATTTTGATGGAAAAGTCAAACTATTAATTAATGAAATTAATTTGTGAGATTTAACAATCCAAATTAATACTTGAAAGATGTTTTGACTTGAGTTAAATTATGGACAACATTAGTTTTTGAATAAAAGTAAAAATGACAAAAATTATTTAATTTATTTCATTAATATTTAAATTCAAAATTATTGATTTTGGAAGATATATAATTAGTAACAACTTTCAATGCATAATTTAAAACTTTTTTCTATTTAATCACTCCCTTTTTAATAAGAAAATCATAATTCATAAACTAATTATTTGTTTATATAAAATATATTGAAAGTGTTGACTAAATGTATACATATTAGGTAGATATAAAAAAGGTGATTTATAAAATTAGGAAATAATTTTCATCTAAAAAATAATATTAGGAAATAATTTTTTAACGGTAATTAGAAAATAAATTAACTATTTTATCATTGAAAAAAATTATATTTTATGAGTTAATTATGCTATTAATTAATGTAATATTTTCATTTTTTTATTGAATATGAGTCCATATTTTTTCCAAAAATATATCAAAATATTTGAATTTAATAATTATTTAATTTGAATTTAGATAAAAAAGTTATATTTACCTTAACTTATAATATTTTATTTTATTATTTTTAAAATAAATTTATTAAATAAGAGTTTTGAAATATTTAAAAAATAATAATAAAATTTTCAGAAATTATGAATAAAAAGCAAAATAAAATAAACTATAATTTTTTGAAAAAATAGAATATGGAAATTTTTGAAAATTCAACTTTCCATTAATTAGACAATTTGAATTATATTTACACAAATACACTTTTAACTACCAATCTTAATTTATTTTTAAAAATAATAACTATCTATTATTTGTTTTTTTGAGAATTTGATTATGTATTAAACTAAAATTATATTCATATTAATTAGATATGTGTGTAGGTATGAAATTAGGGTTATTTTTTTGTGAGTATTCAATCCATAAAAATTTAAATGAGATTTTATTTAGCGGAATTAGCATGATTATGAGTGTTAAAATCGATAAAATCATAGTATTTTTAAACATGAAAATTTTATTGTATATAAAATGGAAAATATGATGAAAATTAACTATTTTCATCAAATAAAAAAATTTCATTGTCAAATTTATCATATTTCTTTTAATTCCTAATAAATATTATTAATTTACTTGAAAAGTAAAATTTTCAATTAGTTTGATCAATTTGTGGGATTTAATTATCCAAAGTAATATTTGAAATGTGACTTGACTTGTATTAAATGATGGACAATATTAATTTTTAACAAAGATAAAGTGACAATAATTATTTAAGTTGTTTCATTAAATTTATGATTTTGAAATATATTTAATGAATAGTATATTTCAGTGCATAATTTAAATCTTTTTTTTCTATTTGACCACTTTATCTTTAATATGATAATTCTAATTCATACAATACTGAACCAGAATTGTAACATTGTTTGTATATGTAAAATATGTTAAAAGTTTTGATTAAATAGTATATATATGAAATAGCTATCGAGAATTTGATATTAAATTAAGAAATAATTTTTATCTAAAAAATAGAATTAGAAAATATAAAAGGTGTTAATACAATTTTCCATTAATTGGAATTTGAATTATGTTTAGACATAAATACTCTTGAACCATCAATTTCAATTTATTTTAAAAATAATAGCTAATTAAATTTTGAGAATCTTATTACATATTACCTATGTATTATGTATTTATGAAAGTGAGGTGATTTTCTATAAATATCTGATCAATAAACATTTTTATAGAATGAGTTTAAATATTTATTTAGCAAGTTAATATGAATATGAGTGTTAAACTCAATATTTGCTGTGAATTTGGGTTGAGCACATGTTTTAAATTACTATTGAATATTGACATAAATGATTATAGTTAAAGAAATATTTAGATTGATAATAGAGTTTTGAGTGAAAAATTAAAAAATATATATTTTTTCTTTCAATAATCAACTATAATTTTCATTTATATTTAAATAATATACAAATTTTATTTACATATGAATTGCATAAAATTTCTTCACAATATTTCTTCACATTTTTGTGTATTTTTAATTATTATATTAAATATAATACATAAAATTGAATTTTTATGAGTACCTGACCATCAAAC
This sequence comes from Croton setiger, assembly GCA_948099555.1. Lineage (NCBI taxonomy): Eukaryota > Viridiplantae > Streptophyta > Magnoliopsida > Malpighiales > Euphorbiaceae > Croton > Croton setiger. Next base: position 21,770 of record CANUEY010175829.1, read on the forward strand.
TCATTTATTTTATGAGTTACTTTGAGGATGTGTGTGAGTTTAAAAAAACTTGAACAATTACATGCATAGATATTTTAAAAGAAACGTTTCTTGAATTTAATGTAGATATGAATATCAAAATTTTAAATAAATTAGAATTGGATGTTAAAAAAAAGGTCAGTATTTGATCTTCATTTCTATAGGTTATAGATTTAATTATATACAATTCAAATTGAATATAGATACATATAAATTTATATTAAAAAACTTTATCCTAATTAATTATTAGAAAACTTTATCCTAATTAATTATTAAATTTTAATTTAATTAATGAAAATATGTAATTATTTAAAAACTTTTTAATAATTATAATGAAAAAAAAGTTTAAGTTCATAATATATAGAAATTACATAAAAATAATTTAAATTAAGTAATTATTTATTTGTAACTAAGTACTTCAAAAATTAAGTAATTAGTTAGGTTAATATTATTATATTTATGTTACAGGCCATTTTGAATATTGGTGTATTAATATAGAAACAAATTATTTGATTGATTTTTTATTTTAAATATCAAATTACACATAATTATTATTATTATTATTATTATTATTATTATTATTATTATTATTATTATTATTATTATAATAATAATAATAATAATGACAATGTAAAGAAATAAATTTTTAATATACATAAATTTTATAAAAATAAGTTAAATAATTAAATAATGACAAATTTTATACGATTCTTTAAAAATAATAAAAAATATTATCAGATTTTAATTCTATTATTAAAAATATATGAAAATTAATTTATAGATCAGAAAATAAATGATTTGATTTATTTTACTTATTTTAAATAAAATATTTATTATTATTATTATTATTATTATTATTATTATTATTATTATTATTATTATTATTATTATTATTATTATTATTATTATTATTATTATTATAAATTTGCTATATATGTAGGGATGATATCGTAATGAGATGGAGATGCCTTTTCATTTTCTTTTTATGATTTTCAATAAATAATGTTTTTTATTATAGGCATGACATATAATAATAATTTTTTATTTCATGTGTGTGCCACGTGATTATCCTATTAAATAGAAAGTTAGAATCTCAATAAAAACTATCTAATTATTATGATTTTTGAAATCAATTCATGTTTATCTTATAAATTGAAAGTAAAGTACATCGTTAAAATATCACTAAGTTTTACTATTGTCGATTAAAACTAGTTTTAAAATAAGAAACAAACTCGGTCACCATTATCATTTAGGGTTGGAGATAAGGTTAATCGGAGTCAAGTTTTACCAACATATTTTCATCACGTAGAGACATTCATTCGAGTTCAAAGTTTTATATCGGATTTTAGGTAGGTTGAGTTTTTTCTAGAAAAAATATTACAATTTTAAAATAAAAAAAATAAAAATTCATTGAAAATTTGAATATCCACCTTAATAGTGTTGCAATATATCGGACGGATTAAAGTTTGAGAAAAATTTGGATGGTTATATACACTAACCATGCAAAGCGCGGGTGAAATACTAGTGAGACATTTATGCCCTTGGGAAAAGTTTCACTTTTTTGGTGGGAAATTAAATGTGTTTTTTCTTTCCCTTCATCTTTCATTCTCTTACTCTCTCTCCTTATTTAATCTTTCATTCTCTTACTCTCTCTCCTTATTTATGTCCAAACAATGGAAACTATAGTAAATCCATTTCTATTCTTTTCCTTCAATCCAAACCAAGATAGTAAATAAAAATTAAAATCTACATCATTCCTTTCTTCATCGATTCTTCCTTTTTCCCTATTGCAAGTGCCCTTCCATTCAACGGCCGATTCTACCATATCCGCTTCCAATCAAAGTTCTTCCACTACCAGTCTCCATCACAGTATGTCGCATAAATGATTTGGTTATTTGTATACTCACTTTGATTATTCTATTATTATTAATTTTCAAATTAGAATTGGATTAAATTGGAGAATCAGTTTAAAAAAATTGTTGTCTCTTACTCTATAAAGAAAGCTAATTTTGATTTCGGTAAGTATATTGGAAAATTACTAGCAGATTTTTCTTTTTAATTTGCTATTGTCGATTTTTTAAGAAAAAAATGAATTAAACCAAACCGATATTTTGTTTGATTAAGCATCTTTCAGTTCGATTAGTGGTTCGCATTATAAGAGAACCAATAGTTTGGTTCAACTTCGATTCAGTTTGATATTTTTTGAATCAAACGAATTTTGCACCATTTCTTGTAAAATTGACAATCAACTCAAGAAGATGAGGCTAGGAATTGTTTGTTTGGACGTAATTGGCAATTTTGACTGGGAAATGGATTGAATTGATTGGCTAGTGTAAAAATCAGTACTAGCTACAGTCAATGAATGCCAGTTCAAATTGGGATAGTAAATTTTGATATTCAAAATTGCAAGGAGACACACATTGGTTCAATAGTATGCCTACTCGTTACACCTTCTGAAAAAGATCATTTGGATGTGCCACGTGTTTGGAAATTTTCATTATCGTTCAAAGTATGTAAGGAGCGTTAAGGATACACACTACTAATTATTTATAAAGGTTGTTTTGCACCATTTCATATGATGCATGTAAAAAAAATTTTATGATGCATGAATAAAAGACTTTTTTTTTGAGGGAGATTTAGGGAAATAACATATATTTTGTCGTAAAATTAAGAGATTAGCACATATTTTTAAAAATTAATAAAATAGCATATTTTTTATAAAAAATCCAAAACTGCCCTGGTACATATATACTAATATATATATTGGCATATATACCCTTATATATACTTTAATATGTATACCAAGTTAAGTGTCATTTTCTGTGGTATATATAATTTATATATACTTTGTAAACAGTATATATATGAGTTTGATTACAGTTTTATCAGTTGAAGTTTTGTAGTTTATATACTAGTATATATTATTCATATATACTGGTATATACCAACAAATGAAGAATATATATACTATGTATGAATAATGTATTATAATTTGTGAAGTCCATTGATATGATTTGTGAAGTATATATAATAGTAAATATAATTTCATATATACTGGGTAATATGCTATTTATGTGGTATAATATCGTTATATATAGCCCATATATACTGTCATATATACCAACAAATGAAGAGTATATATGACAGTATATATACATTATATATACTGTTACAAATACTATGTATGAACAATGTATGCCAATTTGTGAAGACCATATGCTATAATTTGTGTGGAGTATATACAATAGTATATATGATTCATATATATTGGGTTATATGTTAGTTCTGTGGTATATCTGTTAGTATATATAGTCCATATATACTATCATATATAACAACAAATGAAGAGTATATATGATAATATATATATACTGTCATAAATACTATGTATGTCAATTTGTGAAGACCATATGTTATGATTTGTATGTAGTATATATAATAGTATATTTTATATATATTGGATTAAGCATTATTTCTGTGGTATATATGCCAGTATATATATCAGTATATATGAAAAATATATACTTTCATATATATATATATATATATATATATATATTTCATATATACTTAGAAATTCAACAGTATTTGGAAAAATTCAATAAAATAGTTCAAAATCAAATTGAAAGAGCAATTATAAAAGAAATCATCATTAACATTGAAAGAAATGATCATCAAGAAACTACAATTAAAGATTAAAGCAGAAATTGAAAGGAATAAATTGAAGAATTGAAACAGAAATTGAAATGACAAATATGAATAATACCTTAAATCCAAGACCAATTCATCATTCATTCAATCATCTAAAAATTAATTTACAAAGTAAAAAAATGAAAATAGAAAAGGCGATTTATGTTTAATGAAAATTGATTCAAACCCTAAATCCCAAATTTTGAATTACAAACCCTAAAAGAAAGAGAAAAAGAAAAGTCTGAAAGGAAGAGTATATCATCGGCTTTGATTTCCTCTATAGCCACCAGATTTGAAAGACAAAGTGAAACTAAAAGGAGAACAGAAGCATGATGAGGTGAGGGAGAGGAGAATTGAAGCGTGATAGGGAGAGGAGAAGAAGGAGGAGGAGGAGAAGATAAAGGGAAATAGGTTAAATGAGTTTTTTTTTTTTTTTAATTTGAAGGGTATTATAATCTATCCCAAACTAATTATACTATTTTAGTAATTTTTCAAAACTTATGCCATTTTATTTTTTAAGATAAAACTATGTGCTATATGATACCATTTCTCCTTTTTTAACCATTTAAGTATGACAATCATTCATGTTTTGGACCTTAAGATTATCTCCACAGGCTTGATTATGGATTTGGGCCTTGGACATAAAACTAAGAGGTTCATGTTGCAGTGTATGAAAATGGTTTGAGCAACGAGATAGCGGTTGAGCCAACAACGAGCTCCAACTGCCTATGTTCTAGCCCAACTTAGTGCTAAAAGATCGGGACTCAATAGAGATTGATGATGTAGAGGGTTACGTATGAACAATGGGCTAACCAATAGGAAGCTAATTTAATCTCGTTAGTGTCTTATTTTCGAATAACATTATACTTCAAATTTTTAGTTTGAAATTCTTGGGAGCTTTAAACAATTAGCACATATTTAGGGTAGAAATTAAACAAATAACATACATTTACAAAAATTAAAAAATAGCACATAATTTACCAATATTCCAAAACTGCCCAAACATTACTAACACCACGTCTTCCACAGTAACTGCCACCACCGTCTTCATTCATGCTCCTCCTCAAAATCTTTCTTCAGATTTCCAACCACCACAATACTTCAATTTCTTCCGGCGAAACCTCCATATCTTCGGCTTTTCCATCCACCAGAATCCTTCAATTTCGTCGTTCACATTTTGCTTAAAACCTTAAAACAATACTGCCGAATTCCATTCTCAATTCTTTTCAATTCTCTTCTTCTCTTTAGAAACTTTAACAATGGCAAGGTAACCTACCTTCAAACAAAAACTGGATGAGCTCGTACAACGTAGAAAAAAGCAATCTGGAAGAAGGTAACTGTCAATTTTTTACAATATATAGACCTTCATTGTTTCTTATCATTTCTTAAAAATTTATGTTTCCTTTCATTTCTTATCAATTACAGACCTCCATCAGATGTTACTACAAGTCACAGAAGGGATGTTGTAAATCAGACAGCAAATGAAAACATAGCAACAAAGGTATGTTTTTCTGTTTCTGGGCTATATATACTGTCATATATGAATGAGTATATATGACAGTATATATAGATTGTATTTACTGACCTTTAGACTTGTGATTTGTTTTGTGTTTGTGAATGAGGTTTTAAATTGTTTTTCAATACTGAATGTGTTGGAAATGTATGCATTATGTTGATGTATTTGCAGGGTATATATAGGCCATATATACTGTCATATATGAATGTGTATATATGACAGTATATATAGGCTATATATACTGGCCTTTAGACTTGTGATTTGGGTTTTTTTTTTTTTTTTTGTGAATGAGGTTTTAAATTGTTTTTGAATGTTGAATGTGTTTGAAATGTATGCATTATGTTGATGTATTGGCAAGATATATATAGGCTATATATATTGGCCTTTAGACTTGTGATTTGGGTTGTGTTTGTGAATGAAGTTTTAAATTGTTTTTGAATGCTGAATGTGTTTGAAATGTATGCATTATGTTGATGTATTGGCAAGGTATATATAGGCTATATATACTGTCATATATGAATGAGTCAGTATATATAGGCTATATATACTGGCCTTTAGACTTGTGATTTGGGTTGTATTTGTGAATGAGGTTTTAAATTATTTTTGAATGCTGAATGTCTTTGAAATGTATGCATTATGTTGATGTATTGGCAATGTATATATAGGCTATATATGCTCTCATATATGAATGAGTATATATGACAAAATATATAGGCTATATATACTGGCCTTTAGACTTGTGATTTAGGTATGTTTGTGAATGAAGTTTTAAATTGTTTTTGAATGCAGAATGTCTTTGAAATGTATGCATTATGTTGATGTATTTGCAGGGTATATATAGGCTATATATACTGTCATATATAAATGAGTATATATGACAGTATATTTAGGCTATATATACTAGCTTTTAGACTTGTACTTTAGGTTGTGTTTGTGAATGAGGTTTTAAATTGTTTTTGAATACTAAATGTCTTTGAAATGTATGCATTATGTTGATATATTGGTAGGGTATAAATAGGCTATATATACTGTCATATATGAATGAGTATATATGACAGTATATATAGGCTATATATACTGGCCTTTAGACTTGTGATTTGGGTTGTGTTTGTGAATGAGGTTTTAAATTTTTTTTTTGAATGCTGAATGTCTTTGAAATGTATGCATTATGTTGATGTATTTGCA
>CANUEY010175904.1:0-20711 GCA_948099555.1 Croton setiger
CCCCCCCCCCCCCCCCCCCCCCCCCCCCCCCCCCCCCCCCCCCCCCCCCCCCCCCCCCCCCCCCCCCCCCCCCCCCCCCCCCCCCCCCCCCCCCCCCCCCCTAGCTATTATTTATAGGCAAAAAGGTTCTTTGACACATGGGTACGCACAGAAACGGCGAACGAGTGCGTACAGAAATAAGCGAACAAATGTGCACAGAAGTAGGCGTACGCATGTGCATAGAAGCGAGCGACGCGTGCGCACAGAAATGACAGATTGTACACATAGAAGCAGGCGACAATGTGCACCTGACACTGAATTTTCTCGTTTCAACGACTTTTCCGCAACCTTTTTTGATCATCTATCGAAATGAGAGAAAGACTCGGGTTATCAAGGCGGGTCAAAACGACATAAGTTCTTTTAGTCAAGTTTTTTATGCCATTTTAGGCTGCTTTAGTAATTGGACGAGAGATTTGAACGTAGTTTTAAGTTCATCTCATCAAGGCCAATCTTTTGGCATAGGGTACGGTCAGTTTCGTTGCCATTTTTGGTGACCAAGAACAAAATCCTTCCAAATATTATTTTCAATTTTTCAGCAAAATTGTTTGTCCAAATTAAACTCATATTCTGACTACTCACTACAAGAGTTTTGATGTAGTATACTTTTTTGCTTGTTTTGGTGCTAGAATTGGAGATGAGTATTTGAGTGGAAAATTATACTTTTTGGTCTATATTCAGAGAGCAGAGACAAAATAAATTTCAGTTTGTTCCTTGGTTGTTATGTGCATTTCATGCATCGGGTGTCAGTCACTTGAGGTGTCTATTTATAGCGGAAAATGAAAAGAGATGTATTTAATTGGTCACCCGTAAAGAATGGAATACCATTAGCGAAATCGTGGAAGAAAAGGAAAGGGTATAGGTATGTATTTATTTGACAAATGATTTCAAAAAATTAGAAGTTTGGTTAAAAAATAACCAAATAAAATTATTAGTGTTTTCCGAATTTCTTTTAGACTTGCATTGCATGCTATTTTATAATTTATTATACATTAACGACAAATTAATAATTATGTTATTAAAATATATAAAGTAGACTACTTCTTAATAAAATGATATGAGGAGGGCAAAATATGACTTAGCATTTGGTTAAATATTACCGTTAAACCAATTTTCACAATGTTTCGATTATGAGCGCATTCAACTTTTAAATTCCAAAAAAAAACCATGTGAAGAGGCAATTTTCAATCATGTGAACCATTTTGAAGAATTTGAATGATGTGATGTTGATCCTTGAAGGAAGGGAACATTTCATTTAAAAGGTGTTTGTCTTAAATTTTAAAAGTTAAGGGGAAAAAAGTATAATACCTAATTAATCTTTTTTCATTTGTGATGTAAAGAAGCCTTTTGCTTTTTTCTATTAAATTTAGCATAAAAGCTAGAAAAGCAAAACTTTTTATCTCAATACTGTACTACCTTCTTTCTCGTTTAAACAGTAAAAATAAGTAAAATATTAAATTCATGTATCATGTGTTACAAAGTTATTTATCTATATAAATATATAATTCAAAAATTATCATTTTATTTATATTATTATTTAGTCACTTGACATATATTTAAAAAATCCATTTAATCACTTGAATTTACATAATTATTAAAAAATTCTTAATTTTCGGCGTTATTACATTTTATGTCTATTTTTTCGAAATATTCTGTTATATTTTCAAAAATATTTGAAAAATCTGATGGGATAATCAAATAATATTCTTAAAAAAATTGAATGGAAAAACATATAATATAATAGTACTAATTTAAGAGTAATTATATTCAAAAGTTGTTAATAGATTTTTAATTTAATTGAGCATATTTTCGCAATAAAATTTATTTTAGGATGCTATGGGTGATGTGGTAGGGTTGGACATTAGAATTGAGATTAGTTGTTGTAGCTTACTGTTTTTAAGGAAATGAAGCTTAATTTTTTTTTTATTGTTTACACAGTTTAAAATTTTTCAATGACTTTAAATTAATCCAGATTGAGACATGCTAGAAACTATTAAAATTAATGCTTTTAGTCCACAGATACTATCTCCAATCTTTTGGTTAAATTGGAAAAGATTTGCTAATTGATCCAATCCTTTTTAATTTTTAAGCTTAATATGTTTATGTAATATTAGGTGGATGAGTTGTTACGGGATTTGGAAATTCTGAGCCGTACGGTACAAATCAAGGCATTGTTGTTTGTTGTATTGTAGGTCACCTAAGATTTTTCTTTTTTATTTTATTTCTCTCTACAAAAGGTCACCTTTATTTAAGAATACTAAAAATTATTTATTATGTGTTAAAAGAAACGTAAGTACTGGGGAAAAAAAAGGTTTTTTTTTTAATTGGTGTAGTTAGACCCAAAAGATAGATCTTATATAAATTATGATTTTATTTGATAAAATTAGTTGTTTTTTTCAGTTGTATCCATTTGGCCATTAAGAAGTTAAAAGTGAAGCATGAAACATTAAAAAGTTAAATATTAAAGTAAGGTTTAGTATATTTTAAAATGTATTAGTATTGGTTTTTCAAGTATTTTTAGCAGAAATTCATTAAAAAAAAAAAGCTAAAAGAATTATTGTAGGTTTGATGATTAAAATTCTTGGGGGGTTTAAATAATGTTTATAAAAAAATTATATTTTTTTAACTCTAAAAAAGATTTTTAACTTTCGGCCTACATACATTAGGCATTATTTTTAGAATATTTCATTGGAATTATGTTTGGTGCTAAAATAAAATTTTTTTTAAAAATTATTTATATTTTAAACAATAATAATATCCATGCAATAATTTAATTATATTTTGAAAATATAGTAAAAAAGTAATTCCATCACTTTTAAATTTAGATAAGAAAATGATTCTCCTTTTGCATGAGAAGTTGTAACATCTACCTTTTAGAAAATAGGATAGTAAAATGAACTCATTGTAAATATCAAAAAATGCTTCTCAAAATCTAATTTATTAGGCTCAAATCTATATCGAACCCCACATAAATACCTTAAAGCCTCAAACAAAAATCAGCACAATCAAAGCATTTTTCTATGTCTAATCATCTAAACTAGAGCCTATTCTAGCCTTTATTTCAGACTGATGTTGTAGTTTCTCAATTCTCATGCCAATCTAGAACTTAATTACATTTTTTGCCTTGATCCGGGGATTTTTCAAAGCCCGAAAGACTTAAAATCGGACATAAAATGAAGCTAAAAGCCAAAATCAGCTCAAATTGGAGTCAATTGAACCAAACAAACAACAATTGGACTAGGTCAAAGTCAGAGTCAAACAGACCATTCAAAGTCAGCATCTAGTCCACATTACGTGGTACACGACACTAATCAAATGCTACCACATGGCAAAACGGTGAACGACAGTCCCCTAGCACAAGTAGATCATATATTGCCTCTAGCCTCGCCTCCGGTCACCGGCGTTGCCATCCTCGGTTGTGCTCTGGTCACCGGTCGAATTTCGGCTAGATTCCGGCCTTTCGCCGCCCTACTCCAATGGACCTCCACCTCAACTGCCTCTTCAGTTGGTCCCATAAGTCATGTCAATTGACACCTCCTCTCTTCTACCACATGTGCTGCCATGTGTCCAAAGTGGTGTGATGTCATGTATCATTCCCAGAATATATTAGGAATCTTCCAGATGCTAGGGAATATTCTCTTCAGATAAATCTATCTAAAAATTATACTTTGGTCCATGAAGTTTCTGACTTCTTTCAGTTTGAGCCCTAACCTTAACACTATAAATAAATAGCTTTTCCTCTCATTCCAACACACATCTGAACGTTGGTTGTGACCCTTCAAAAACTTTTTTCTCTCTTTTTCTCAAGTAATCCACTTGAGTTCTTCGATTCTAAGCTTTCTCGTTTTGAGTGAAAATCGATTTACTTCAAGGCCTGAACTTGCTTACTTGGTTTAATAAATCTCTAGTGCTTTCAATTTAAGCGTAACAACTCAATCATGCAGAGTTATCAATCAAGTATAACTTTTTTACTCTAAACTCTTATAAATTTCTTGCATTGCATATTGATATTTTATTGCTTTAATTACCAAAAAATTACCCAAATTAAAACTGTGGACACCAAATATACCTTACACAATCTAAACTTGTGAAACATAGTGTTCCACAAGTGAAATATACGAATAATGTGAGTTTCGCAATTTGAAATTGCGAAAGACACTTAATAAGAAATTAGCACTCAATTAATTAAAGTTAACGACATCGTTAACTTTTTCAGCCAATGACAGAGAGACACGTGACATAATTATTGCCACATGTGTTTCACAATTCAAAAATGTGAAACTATACTAAGATATTTTTAACAAAGATAACCAGTACGCCACGTGTCACGCTCTAGAATTTTGCAAGTTAAAAATGCGAAAACAGTTGTCCAGTAAGAGATGAAAAAGTGTCTTTCGCAAGTTAAAATTACAAAAGAACGATTTCGCAATCTGGCACCAAAATGTTGTCTCTTACGTTTCCCATCTCAAAACTTCTGAAAAAATATACGATAATTTAGAGAATTCCAGCCATTGGAATCCTATTTTAACAGTTTCTTAGCGATATTCCACATTCGAGGCAGATGTAAGTACCATTTGTCATTGTCTCTTTTTATTTAATTTGTTAGTTTGTGATTTAAAATATCCATAATCTGAAATATTAGAAACTAGAATGTAGTATTAGTTAAATTTTGTGATGTAACATACCTATTTATATTTGAAATAGCAAAAGTATGAACAATTAAATTTGTTTAGTATTTTTTTTTTTATAATTAGGGGTACATATGTGTAGCAACATTAGGATTGTATGAATAATTTTATTTAATATTATTAGTAATATTTAAAATCAATAATATTTTTAAAAAATTAATTTGTATTATTAAATTGATATTTAATAATTTTATTAGTCATATTAAATTAATTTAATATAAAAAATTAATTATTGATATTAATTTAACATAAAAAATATTATTGATAATAACTGTATTATTATTATTATTATTATTATTATTATATTATTATTAATAATTTATATAGAAAATTAATAATATTATCTACTATTATTAAATTAATTTAATATATTAATTTGATGATATTATTAATAATATTTAAAAATAATAATAAAATTATTATTATCAATATTATTATTTATAAAAAAATTTAATAAATTTAACTGTATTAAAAGATTGTGAAAACTACGTGTAGCGATAGAGAGAAGTTCATCTTCTAGTTCACAGTAAAAGAGGGTCTTAGATTAGGGACCTACAGTTCGCGATCTACGATTCCTACAAATGAAGAACTGATCTTTTTACGTATTCTAAGGCGATGAGAGGTACGATCAGACTCTCAGTATTCAACTAGCTGACACGACAATGTTGAGGCAACTTGAGACGGAGAATGCATGAATCTTTTATTTCATCAACGAGTTAGAGTTTGGGATAATGTGGAGGATCGAGTACATCCAGAATGATTGGGCCCTATTTACGGCTCTGGTGGAGCGATGATGTCCAGAGATGCACATATTTCATCTACCTTTCAGAGAGGTGATAATCACGCTTAAGGACATGGATGTGATGATGGGGTTGCAGGTCGACGGACGTGTATTGACGAAATGGTATGTAGTGTCTGATTCAAGATGACATGTATATTGCCAGGGATTTTTGGGATTCACTTCCCAGGATGGTGACATTTCGCACAGTCGAATATTGTTTCACGGCGTGCAAAAGCACCTACAGACGCTCGTTTTGGACGGTTTGTTGGATGTTGCATACCAACAATGAGCACGCAGCTTTGTGATATAAATGTTGGGAGCTTTTCTGTTCTGCAATGCGATAACAACGTAAATCTGATTTTGGTGCCGTTAGTGAGCAACTTTGAGGGCAATCGATAGTACAATTAGGGGAGTGCTGTTCTTGCTTTTATGTATAAACAGTTATGCCACATAGCTTTACAGGGTGCAGACTATGTCCACAGATGTTTACTGTTGTTACAAGTATTTTTAAATTTTTAATTGTTATTTATTTCTTATCTATATGTTTGTGCATATAACTAACTCACGAGTAATATTTACTGTATGCAGGTATGGGTTTGGGAGCGGATATCGACATTCTAACCATAACTTTCACAAGTAATATTTATTTTTTTCATCTGTATATGCTAACTGATATGTCTTTGTTTTTAAAGGTGACACATAGGGAAGATTTTGACAGAGGTCACGAGCCATAATTTACTTGGCTATCCGGACTAACTTTCGGTTCTCCAGGATTTTGAGGAATATATTTCTAAGCTCGTTATATTTTATTATTTTTATCTGTGTATGCTAACTAATGTTTATTGTTTGATAGTTTTCCTAGATGCCATATTCATCAAACATCTTGGGCACCTACCTGAGGTGTGCAGGACGGGATCACTAGTTCCATGTGCCTGAGAGGGTGAGACAACAGTTTGGGCATAAGCAAGAGATACCTAGAGATGTTGGCCTATTGCAGATAGAGGAGCATGAGTGTCTGCACAAGCTAACACAGAAATGACGATCTGCAGCTGATTGGCCTATGTACTTGAGGGCATATGTTGACAAGTGGGCGCGTCGAGTATACACCCTTTTTGAGGGGAATTTATTGGATGCTTTGAGTGCTTACAGAAATACTTAAAATAGTATTAGTCACGGACAATTAAGTACAATATGAATCTGGAGGATAAAAGACTTCCCTAGAATATGCAGCGAGGTCATATAGGCTCTACTAAAGTCTACACAATCTTGGTGAATTTTTCTTTAGTTTATTTATTTGTTATTTCAATTTCTTTTTCTTATTTTATTTGATTTATTTTTTTCACAATGACAGACGGGAACTTAGAAGGAGCTCTTACAAATGTCTAAAGATCTGCAGGCCTGGCGTTTCCAGTGATCATTGACTGTTGAGAATTTCCTGGATGTGGTATAAAACATACGCGATCAATTAAGACACAGTATTTAAGTACATCAAACTCAACCCGATATCAAGTCTAGTTAGACGTTCTTTGCTCCAGACCAAACACAGCAGGAGCAACAACAAGTTCTATGCAGGAGGCGTGGAGCCGCATTCCAAGCAGTGATGAACGACGAGTGGCCTCTCAGCCAGCACACCCTCAGCTAGTCGGCCTTCCGCATCCTTCAGAAGTGGCATCATATCGGCACTCTGATCATTCGTTGTATGGAGATGTGCTAAACGTCTTAGACATGGATAAGATATTTGCAATGAAAGGCGTAGAGGAGCATCAAGAGCTGGAGCACACCCTGGATCAACAGGAGCAGAAGATTGATGATGTGGATGAGCATGATCCTGATGATGATGATTAGGATGGTGCAATTGTTGCTGCCGGCAGAATCCTTCGTTGACGCAACGTCGGCAATTTAGGGCTAGAAATGCTCCATAATATCTTAAAAGTTCAAATGTTAAAGATTTGCCTAAATGTTGGGATCGGGTTAATTAGATGTGCCAGAACTTGTACATATGTGTAATTTGTAATTTTTTTTGTATTTAATATGTTTTGATATTGTTTTATGTATGACTATTGTTTTTGTACTTTCTTGTACTTGACTTTAACACAAAATTGTTCTTCCATATCTGTTTGAATTTGTTTCACTTTATATTCTGGGTCATTTTTAATATTTGGGATAGTAAGTTTTGCAATATCATTTGACGTCATGTTTCTATCTTTATTCCCCATGTTTGCGCTGGCATAGTTGTGCTCTTTCACCCAGTTCACCATTTTTCACTTCCCAAACCATGATTGTTTCGACACACAAATACTCCAGCCGTAATGTGGATCGTGCAGTAGTTCTAGCGGCTATATAGACGCACAAGTAACACATTCAACTTCCTAGTCATCTTCTTCCTATAGATGATACGGAATGTCACAGCTCTTTTCACGGACCATTCAGCCACGACAGACATCACAACTTGCTTGCCTTGAAATGGATGCTGACATCAATACTCTCTGTATTTGTGTCCCACATTTTTGGCGCCTTAGAATTCTTCTCCTCCGGTATGTCCTCTCCTATGTTACCATAAACATAATGCCTAATGTTGAAATTACATCAATTTCACTGTCTTCGTCATAAGGCTCATACTCCCTATCATTATTAGAACCATTATTCACAGAAGTCTCCTCTTCACTCCCCTCATTTTCAGCTGGATTAGCAGAACCGTAGACTGCCTCATTTATGAATTCCTCATTTTTAGGATTAGCGTATCCAGCGTCAATATTCTCATCTACAGCGCCACTACTTTCTCTTGCGGCATACAGTGTAGACGTAGTAGCATCATACACATTGCCAATTTTTTTCTAATATGTATAATTTTGGATATTTGAATGTATAAAAACTACAAGAGCAGGACAGTCTCGTTGTCCTGCATAATGATATAACACCTAACCCTATTGTCTTTAATTCACACCAAAATAAAATGTAGTTGCACCACCCTCTTATTCATTCGACAAACTCTACATACTCGATCAACAAATTGATCAAAAGACAATTGAGCATCAATGCATATTGTTTCGTCAGTTAGGCTCTTGTTCGGATCACTGCAATATCCACTGTTGGTACTGCACTGCTCTAGAATAGATTCAACAGAAATAAAGTTGTGTATGCTATTTTTACAAATTGTAACATTTTTTTTATGACAGAACTACAATTTTCTAAAATTTAGAGATTGATAGACTGTTTTTCTGATGTGAATACATGTTTTTTTGTTTTCTCAAATTTGAAATAGGTAGTTTAGTTTCACAATTTCAAGTTGCGAAACTAAGCTTCCGTCAGATGCTTTACACGTGTCAACACACTATCGATTCTTTAACATTCTGATTCAGTTTAGCAACTTTAAATTGCGAAACATTTAAATTAGTTTTTAAAAATTTTTGTTAATACTTTGCCATGTGTTATAATCTAATTGCTCTTTTTTAACAAGTTAGTTTTGCATTTTGAAGTTGCGAAACCTTAATTTTTATTATTGTTTCACATTTTCAAGTTGCGTAAGATCTCGTTTTGTCCATAATTCAAATTTTGTTCTTTTTTACTTCCACATTTTAAATTTTTTATCTCCTTTGAGAAAGCATCCTATTTTGTTTATCCCTGCATCGCGGCTACACCCAAAACTCTAATCCATGTAACAATTGACTACAAACTACAATACGGCCTTAATTTCAAATTCAACTCGAATATGTAGACAATTTTGAGTTATTTATCTCAAAATGCAAGCCTAAATTTCTTTAAACATTTTTTTATTCTTCTTCATATTCATATCGTTCTTTATTATTTTGTTTATTTAATCTTCTTTTCATCATTACTAACGTTGTTTTTTCAAGTTTCTGCTGTAGAAAATAACATTTCATTTAAACTCAAATTTCCCTTTATCTCTTATCATGTTTATCTTTTGCATTCTTTTTTTATTTAATTCATTTTCTTAATTTTATTTATTCATTTATCTGTCAATAAATATTTTAACCAACATTATACTGAAAACTCAGTCCCCTAATCCACTATTCGAAATTGGTGCTTGTGTAAAATTACTTGCCATTGGGCTAAATTGGAGTCATCTTATGGTTTTTTCTTAATTTTGCTATAAAGTAAAATTAGGGTGATGATTCTTCAAATTTTTTCTGTATAATGCGGAGCCCTTTTCAAAATATGAAAAATATCACTTTGATCGATTTTTCTAAAAAATTTAACTTTCAAGCTTAAATTGGAGTCATCTTATATTTGCACATTTCTAATTCTTAACTAAGAGGGTATTTAATTTAGTTATTTCATACAGTTACATACCCAAAAGTTAAGAGTTTATATGTTTGGTAAATTTCAAATTCAGCAGTTGATAATGGTTAGAAATATCAAATAGTTGTTGATTCAATAAGTACATATTTAGAGCTTTTTTATTCCAACTGATAATTGATTTATATTAAGACTATATTGATCTTATTAAAATAAAATAAAAATTAATATTTAATAGATTATTATATGCTTATTCTAATCATAACCCATATTTTACCGAACGCCATTCCGAACCAGCTACCAACAATTTACCACTAAACTATTAGCTAACAGTTGTCGTGGACAGTTAAATTAAACATACCTTAGGATTTCAAACAACTATGAACTATTCTTTCAAATATTTATCTAAATGTATAAAATAGCTAACAATAATTAGTTGTATAAAACAACAAAACTAAATGTTCACTTATTTCTAACATTAAATATACATTCGTAGGATGTATGGGTTACACAATTTTCTATATAGATATTTCATATACGAAAGAGCTGATATTCTATATGTGAAAGACTGAATAAACTTTCTAGGTAACCTAATAAGTTATTGTCTACAAGAATTACTTAAAAAAATTATTAATAAGATGTAGAAAAGGTCTCACAACTAAGGCTGTTGAAAAAACATAAAAAATAAGCCATTGTCAAACATTGTTTAAAAAATAAAAAAAACTACTTAAAAATAATTATTAATAAAATTATTTTTTAAAATTAAATTTTTTATATAGTAATTATTAGGATTTTTGTTCAGAGGAACTTGTGCTTGACGCAAAGCCGTTGGAAATTGTTTTATTAGTATACATAACTTCAGCTGAAAGCTACACCACAATAATAATATAGAATTAATTAACTAAACAATAAAATAACAACTTTTTTTCTTTCAGAATTTTTTTTAAATAAATAATAAATAAATAAAAAAAGAAAAAAAAAAAAGACGGAAAGCTCAACTATCACTAACTCTCACGACTTTTCTTTTGGTTGAAAGTTGAAAATAATGTGACTTTTTTTACTCGTTTTGAATATGGAAAATGATAAATAATTATGTAAATCTAATTTTCGTTTAAACTAGTACTTTATTATTATTAGGTTGATTAAAGAATAATTACACCGGAAGTCCTTCTAGTTTTATATAATCAGACCAATGTCCTGATATTTCGTTCTTCTAAGTAAACAACCATTAATAATAAATTTTTTCCCGTACAAAAAAAAATTTACATGCGGTAACTTTTTAAACTTATTTTAGCGACGAAATTATTGAAGGAATTGCAAAATTGTAGTATAATATAATAAATTAAAAGTGTTTTTTTATTTAAGAATAAAAAGAATTAATTTCCAAAAATATGTAATTTTAAAAGAAATTATTTATTACTACTACAAAGATATGAGAAAAAAAAAACCTCACTTTTGTGTTAGTACAGAGAAAAAGCCACCAGATAATTATATTTTCCCACTGGCGTTTGACAAGTACTCGCCAGATTTTCTCTGCCATGGAGAGGAAGATAAGCCGTTTCTAGGCACGTATTGCAGTAAGGAAGCGAATATATTAACTTTCAAACTCGCGAGAATGATAATGAAAAATTCTTACTATTTGTAATAATATATAAAAAATAAAGAAAATAAAAAATATCCGAAATTAAGGGATAGGGCGTAGGCACTCTGTGAAGTGCATGTGCAGTCTACGGTTGGTGGCCGCATCTGCAAAATTATTATTTTAATAGAAAAAATTGAAAATAAGTAAAAATATACGACTATTTGGAAATAATTTATAAGTCCTTTGAAAATATGGAAATTACTCAATGGTACAAAGTACAGTACTAGAGTGCACGAAGTACTAGCATATTAAGCAAGAGTTGGGTGGGAGTTTTTAGAAATAAATAATGTTAGAATGGTTTTTGGAAATTTTTGCAAAAGATAGAATAGAAAGAGGTGACGGGGCTGTTACTTGCACACTCTTTGCTCCTACTCACAGCGGTTGGTTTCTCTCATTGTTAATTGTCTCTGCAGATTTGGTGTTGGTGGGTTGTTTTCATTTTGGCCCTTGAGCTTTAATTTCTGCTGAAAATTAAGTTTTTCTGGCTGGGTGTCCCTTGATTATCTCTCAAGTTTTAGTCTTTTTTGATGGTGTTTGTGCTCTGAAGTTTGATCTCTGCTTGTTGAGAGAGGAAAAATGGGGGACAAAGGTGAAGTTTTGGAGGCTGTGTTGAAGGAAGCTGTTGATTTGGTAATAGATCTGAACTTATTTTGAAGCTGTTGAGTTTCTGTTTTTAATTTGTGTTGGCTTTTGCTTGTTACTAGTTTCTTTTATTTTCTTTTTGAAACTTAAAAGCTTTTTTTGAGTGCAGGAAAATATTCCCATTGAGGAAGTGTTTGAGAATCTAAGATGTAGCAGAGAAGGTCTCACAACTGAGGCTGCTGAAGAAAGGCTTGCTATTTTTGGCCATAATAAGCTTGAAGAGAAACAGGTAGTGCTTTTAATATATATGCTCCATTCTTATTGTCGTTTGATTATTATTCAGGTTGTGCCTTTTTTGTTAATTTCAATTGTTGGTATGTTCAGGAGAGCAAATTCTTGAAGTTTCTGGGGTTTATGTGGAACCCTCTCTCATGGGTGATGGAGGCTGCTGCTATTATGGCTATTGCTCTTGCAAATGGAGGAGTAAGTAATTATAGCATTTTTGGGTTCATTAGAAGTTGGAATACAAATTTATGTGTTTCAATCTCAAAACCTTTTTTTTTTTTTTCACAGGGGAAGCCTCCAGATTGGCAAGATTTTGTGGGTATTATTACTTTGCTTGTGATTAACTCCACTATCAGTTTTATTGAGGAAAACAATGCTGGTAACGCTGCTGCTGCTCTCATGGCTCGGCTTGCACCAAAAGCTAAGGTAAATTATAAATTTATATTTTTAATTATTCTGGAATTGGTTCTCATGCTTAAATTTGAATAAGAAATTAACATCTAAATTCTCATATATAATGGAACGTTTCAAATTCAAATAGAATGACTTTTGCAAATTGAAATTAAGAAATTTGAAAGATTGGTATTTGTTACATGTCTACTACCAAATATTGCTTGAGAACTGTCTGCTGTTCAATTCCTACTGGATGCACGCCAATTTGTCCACTATTAGTAGATAAAATGAATTCTTTCGCTTCGGAATCCCAAACAATTCGATTCGGGGTTCTATTTTTACACTTCTTGTTTTGGACCAGAATCTGCATAATGGCAGTTTCAAATATAACTTCTTGAATTCTTAAATTGGTTACCTCTTTGACTATTTTTATAAAGGTTCTTCGAGACGGAAGGTGGAGTGAGAACGATGCTGCTGTTCTAGTTCCGGGTGACATTATTAGTATCAAACTTGGAGACATTATTCCTGCTGATGCCCGCTTACTAGAAGGTGATCCGCTGAAAATTGACCAGGTGTGTATGTTATTATTATGGTTCTGAATATCAAATTCTTATTGAATTGGTCTGTTTATGGATGTTTTCCTGAAGTTGATTTGTTTTGGCTTGGCAGTCTGCACTTACAGGTGAATCACTTCCTGTAACAAAAGGACCTGGAGATGGTGTGTACTCTGGTTCTACTTGTAAGCAAGGAGAGATTGAGGCAGTGGTTATAGCTACTGGTGTCCACACCTTCTTTGGGAAGGCTGCTCACCTTGTGGATACTACAAACCAAGTTGGCCACTTCCAAAAGGCAAGGATAGAATAATGTAAAGCCTTTTCCTTTATGATGCTTTGTATTTCTGGTTCTGATATCATTTATTTTTTGCTATGCAATATGCAGGTCTTAACAGCGATAGGAAATTTCTGCATATGTTCAATTGCTGTGGGGATGATTATCGAGATTGTTGTAATGTATCCCATTCAAGACCGGAAGTACCGTCCTGGAATTGATAATCTTCTTGTCCTTCTCATTGGAGGAATTCCGATTGCCATGCCAACTGTCCTGTCAGTGACAATGGCTATTGGTTCTCATAGGTTATCTCAGCAGGTTGGCTTTATTTTAAGAGACATTTTGATTAACTGCAGTTCCATGGATTTTGGAAAAATAGGTAAGGATCATAATAAATGTGTTGAATTTGAAACAGGGTGCCATCACAAAGAGAATGACTGCAATTGAAGAAATGGCAGGCATGGATGTGCTTTGCAGTGACAAGACAGGAACTTTGACATTAAACAAACTTACCGTTGACAAAAATCTTATTGAGGTGGGTTGGGATTGCTATTGCTTGAGCATCTAATATAGAATGCTAATTATTATTTTAAATATCCTGCATTTAATTTTTCAGGTTTTCGCCAAAGGAGTAGATGCAGATACTGTTGTTTTGATGGCAGCTCGAGCCTCTAGAACAGAGAATCAAGATGCTATAGATGCAGCCATTGTTGGAATGCTGGCTGATCCTAAGGAGGTAATTAAGAATACTTTCTAGTTGCTATCCATTTATGAGCTTTTCCCATTATTTTCCCCTCTTTTTTTTTTTTTTTTTTATTGCTTGATCCGTTCTATCTTATATATTTCGTTTCTCCTAAGGCTCGTGCTGGAATTCAAGAAGTTCATTTCCTTCCTTTTAATCCTACTGATAAGCGAACAGCCTTGACATATATTGACAGTGAAGGTAAAATGCACAGAGTAAGCAAAGGGGCACCAGAGCAGGTAAACTCTATGCATTGCTAATTTGCTTGTATATTGCTTGCAGAAATGAATCATGTTTTTATTCCTGTCTGCAATGCGCTTACAGATCCTAAATCTTGCACACAATAAGTCAGACATTGAACGAAGGGTTCATGCTGTGATTGACAAGTTTGCAGAAAGGGGGTTACGATCTCTTGCTGTTGCATACCAGGTAATTGATTGCTGTTTCTCTCCTTTCCGATTGAAAGATAATATTGTTTGATGTTTATTTTGGACTTCGGTGTTTCTTTTGATTATATTGGCTTTACTTTCTTTTCTCAAGTGCTTACATCATTTTTTGCAGGAAGTTCCCGATGGAAGGAAAGAGAGTCCTGGACGCCCTTGGCAGTTCATTGGCCTCATGCCACTGTTTGATCCTCCTAGGCATGATAGTGCTGAGACAATAAGGAGGGCTTTGAATCTTGGTGTAAATGTTAAAATGATTACAGGTTTGTTCTCTATTAGCAGTGTAACTCGTGCTTCCACCTTCACAATTGTAATTAGATGTCTCTTCATATTAATTCATTATCTGATTTGGTTGAGAATGGCAAAACATTCTCCATTGACGTGCACTTCACCTTTTTTTGCCTACTGAATTTTATGTATGTTATAATTTTGGAATTCTGTTAAGTAGTAATGCATATACTTATTATGGAGCAGCTGTTAGTGGAATTTTTTCATCTGGGAAGTATCTGTTCTACATGAAAAATTTCATATAGTCGTGATCAAGGTTTATCAATTAAGAGTATCTATCAGCATTAACTTAATATTCTTTTTTAGGCATTGAGCATTGTTTGTACCTACAGGTGATCAACTGGCCATTGGGAAGGAAACTGGACGTCGTTTGGGAATGGGAACCAACATGTATCCTTCATCTGCATTGCTAGGACATGACAAAGATGAGTCTATTGCTGCTTTACCTATTGATGAACTCATTGAAAAAGCTGATGGATTTGCTGGCGTTTTTCCTGGTAAATGTTTTCAGCTGCTTCTTCTGCTAATCTGGTTTTGGTAATTTCTTGTTTACCCTTTCTGCGTGGCCAAAGCATTTGTATTGTAATTGCTGCCTGTGGGTACGCCAGGGGTTTAATTCTCTTTCTTGTCGTTCATTGGGTTGGCATATATATTATTTCAGAGCACAAATATGAGATAGTGAAACGCTTGCAAGCAAGAAAACACATTTGTGGGATGACTGGTGATGGAGTCAATGATGCTCCTGCTCTTAAGAAGGCAGATATTGGGATTGCTGTTGCTGATGCAACTGATGCTGCTCGTAGTGCTTCTGATATTGTCCTCACAGAACCTGGCCTTAGTGTCATCATCAGTGCTGTTTTGACGAGTCGAGCAATTTTCCAGAGGATGAAAAATTACACGGTAAGCACTGTTCTCTGATTGTGCTGCGATCTTTTTTCTCTATGGTGACTGAGCCACAGTAAGGTCACTTTACTTTGTTCTGGATATTGTTGCTAGTTTTTGGCACTCTTGGTCACACTTTCTGCATATATCAGAAAATGGTGCATCTGAACTTTATTATTTATGAACTAATTTTGCTTCTTTACTTTGTCAGATATATGCAGTTTCGATCACAATTCGTATTGTGGTAAGCTAGAAGGCCCCTACTCCCTTAAGATATGTAAAGAAAATTATCTCTAAGATTATTACTGGAAGTTTTTGGTAAAGTTTCTTGCCTTGTCATTTTTCCTTTCTATG
Organism: Croton setiger; assembly: GCA_948099555.1. Lineage (NCBI taxonomy): Eukaryota > Viridiplantae > Streptophyta > Magnoliopsida > Malpighiales > Euphorbiaceae > Croton > Croton setiger. Next base: position 16,202 of record CANUEY010175904.1, read on the forward strand.
ACAGCTTGGTTTCATGCTGCTGGCTCTCATATGGAAGTTTGATTTTCCACCTTTTATGGTGCTTATTATTGCTATTCTTAATGATGGTTCGTCTCTCTCTCTCTCTCTCTTTCTCTCTCTCCCTCTCTCTCTACACTTTGATGTTTTGTTTGCTAGTTGGATTATAATTAAGTGCATCATATGTTATTCTTATCTTATTTTCCAGATGGTAGGATGGTGAAGTGTTGTTTCTGGATATTTTTGTTAAAGTTTTTTATTGTCCTTTTTTTCTCTATTCGTGATTTTAATTTTTTCTGTTAGTAGGCATTTCCCCCTCTCTCATGAGTCTCATCTTTCCTACATCTTATTAGCTCTATGTAATTTCAGGTACCATCATGACAATATCCAAGGATAGAGTGAAACCATCTCCTCTGCCAGATAGCTGGAAACTAGCTGAGATTTTTACAACTGGAATTGTTCTTGGTAGTTACCTTGCAATGATGACAGTCATATTCTTTTGGGCAGCATATAAAACAAATTTCTTCCCTGTAAGATTGTTTACCTTCCTTTTGATGCCTTACAAGATTTGTTTTTATCATTGACGATGGATTTGTTTATAAATTCTAAATATCTTGGGGCCATGGACTTAATAAATTCCGAATGCATACACATGACTTTGCTGCCTTGTGCTTCACTACTATGAAACTTATTGCATTTTTAAAAAATTTCTCACCACAAGTGTTTTGATGATTTTGCACCAGTATAAATGTCTTTTAAGAGTACAGTGACATTTTATAGGAATGTACAAGCAGGGAACTAGTGTTTAGTTAGGCTAGCTATGGGCATGTGCATAATTTCAACTTTTGGAGCCAATATGGCATTTTGTGCCTTGCTATCAGTATGTTTTCTTCATAGCTGTTGATAGTCAGATTCTGATATACTCGATGATTGTTTGTCCTTTTCATTAAACTTGCAGAGGGTGTTTGGAGTATCATCCTTGGAGAAGACAGCTCATGATGACTTCAGAAAGCTTGCATCGGCAATTTACTTGCAAGTGAGCACTATAAGTCAGGCCTTAATTTTTGTGACACGATCACGAAGCTGGTCTTTTGTTGAACGTCCTGGAATATTGCTTATGGTGGCTTTTCTGATTGCGCAATTGGTATGGGCCTATCTCCATTCTTGCTAGTTATCCAGTAAACAAGAACAGACCTTAATCTTAAGTTCCCTTTGCGCAGGTGGCTACTCTGATTGCAGTTTATGCAAATTGGAGCTTTGCTGCTATTGAAGGAATTGGTTGGGGTTGGGCTGGTGTAATTTGGCTTTACAATGTCATCTTTTACATCCCTCTCGACTTCATCAAGTTTTTCATCCGCTATGCTTTGAGTGGAAGAGCCTGGGATCTTGTTATCGAGCAAAGGGTATGATGACATCGGGCTTGCATTGGCTTCCATTCATGTTGCTGTCTTGTCTGTGTCAGTGCATCTAATGGATTTTCTTTTCTGTGCAGATTGCTTTCACAAGGCAAAAAGATTTTGGCAAGGAACAGCGTGAGCTTCAATGGGCACATGCACAGAGAACTTTGCATGGGTTGCAACCACCGGATACCAAGATGTTCACAGAGCGAACCCATTTCACTGAACTAAATAATATGGCTGAAGAGGCTAAAAGGAGAGCTGAAATTGCGAGGTACATTAGCTAGTGGTTGCTCTTACATATATTCTCCACTATTTGACAGGTTGTGTTTGAAGATAACTTAAGCACAAAATTTCTGATTGGTATGTTACAGATTGAGAGAACTTCACACTCTGAAGGGCCATGTGGAATCTGTGGTGAGATTAAAGGGGCTTGACATTGACACAATTCAACAAGCATACACAGTCTAAATATTGTCTCGGTGCACAAGAAAAAGAAAAATAAATGATGTGCCCGGTAGAAACCTGAAATCAAAATTTTCCTGTGAGTTTTCCTGGAACGACAATGCCCATTATTGTCACGAGGCATTTTGATTTGAGTTCCATCATTGAAAGATGCTGTTCTCATCATCTTAATCTATTTATTTTCCTGTCCCTTTCTCATGTCATTTCTTCCTTTCTTTTTTGTGTCTATATTAATTAGCAAGGTTAATGTTGTTTGGTCCTTTTTACGTTGTAATACATGTAATAGCAAGGTAATTATAATACAATGGTACTCCTTTAGTTAGGGGATCTGAACTTTTGAACTTATGATGATCCAGTTATAAAATTTACTCTTTTGCCTCTTATTTTGTTTTATCAGGAATCTTGAAATATCCAGGTGATATAATAATATAACTACAAAATTATTGAGAGGTGTACAAAGAGAACTATTTGGGTTAAGCAAGGATGATGATGAATACAAAAGTACAGAACTAAATTCTTGATTTGATTTGCTTTTATGGCTTTTGAGTTCTTCAAATATGTGAAAGCTAAGTCCTTTCACTTGGTTTCATCTCACTAGGAATTTCTATTGAATTTCTCTCATTTCTTTTGTATTTAAACCACTTTGCACAAACCCAAAAGTACCCGGAATTCACAGCTCCTAGTCCAGCAATCATGTAATAGTGAAGGTCATTCCCTTATTAAAATCTTCTCCGGTGGCAGCTCCTTTTGTTGTCCGGTGAATGACATTAATTAATAAACTACTAAGATAGTTTGAACCTGCTATGCCACAATAAAAGAGTTAGCCTGCAATGCTTCTCATATTCTCAGGAAATTGCTTGTAGTAAATTCAAGAAGGCCAATATTCCCAAATGCCTCGTCTAATCCTGTTACTGCTAACTGAGGAATTAACCATAAACCTGACACTGAAGAAATTGCACCTTTTCTTGGTGCAGTGCCTACAGTTGGCTTCGTAAGTGCGATTGTCCTTGTAAGCAGAGGTAGAGACCTGCAAAACAAGGAAAGCAAACAGAAGATTAGAATGAAATCAAAACAAAACAGAAAGATAAATACAAAATTGAAACAGAAAGAGTAGAATTAGGAGTTAGTTATCAAGTGTAAATAGTATAAATATGTATAGCCAGAGAAGCAACAAACATGAGAAACAATTACTTCTTCCCTTCTGTTCACTTAGAATTATAAAAGTTAACATGGTATGAGAGTTGGCAATCGGTTATTAAGACCTAAACAGCAATCCAAGAGCTCATCACTTACTATTACTTACCTGAAATGGCTAAAGAAACTTTTGCTTCATCCAAAAAATCAACCGAGAAAGGGGAAACAATTAACCCTATGAGTCAGCTGCTGGAATTGTTCCAGAGCATCAACCTCAACAACAAAACCACAGAAAACAGCAGTAATCAGAATCTCATCATTACAACAAAACTGAATGACCAAAACTATGCCCTCTGGTCCAGGCTTATGAGCCTTGCAATGGGTTCAGAGTGACTCCATTGTCATCACTTGGATTATAGACAATATTGATACTGAGCTAGTACATCAGTATATTAACTACCCAACAACTAGATGGTTGTGGTAGGGAATCGAGGCTACTTACAGTAGTGGGGCAGATCCATTGCAGATCTTTGATCTGGTAATTAGATCAAAATAGATGAAGCAGGGAGAGCAGTCACTGGAGAGGTACTATAGCCAACTCCAGGCTGTCTAGAGAGAGATTGATACATGAATGCCCAACCCTCTTCGAGGCCCAGAAGATGTAAACATCTGCAATAAAATGCAACAAACAAATAGATTGTTTCAATTCCTCGCAGGAGTGAAAGAGGTTTATGACCCAGATCGAAGAGAATTGCTCAGGCAGGATCCTCTTCCAATAGTGGAGAACACATACGCAGTTCTGAGGAGAGAGGCAGCCAGAAGGGAAATCATTAGCAGGGAGGACCCTTCTCTACCTTTATCGAGAGAACCCTCAGGCATTGAAAGCAGTTTTGTTAGTCGGTCAAAACTAGCTAAGAGAGCGGTTAGGTCATCACTCAGGCGGGACAAATCTCAGTTGAGATGTACCCATTGCGGCGAAAGCAGACACCAAAGATTGGTACTTCTAGTTAATCGGATACCCAGATTGGTGGGACGAGGCCAAGAGGAAGAAAGAGAAGGCTACCGCTGCCGCAACTATAAAGGGCAATCAGGAGACTACCAGCACCAAAGGCAACGTACATGAAGGGACGACGACCATGGCAGAGTGGAGCGAAGAAGACAAGAGACAGAAAGAGGTAGAGGCAGGTGGCATGGGTGTTGACGCTTGATTTTCGCCCCCGAAAAATAACCAATGATGATCAAAGGTTCCAAGCTCGAGATATCCAGAATCCCTATCCAGTTCGATTTTTCTTTTCCTTAAAAATATTTTCCTATGTTTTAGTCATTGTCGTTTTTTTTAAGAAACTCTCAAAATTTCCCTTCTTTTTACCAAAAATATATTTATTTTTCGGTGTGTTTTTATTTTTCAAGTTTGCAAAAATATTAAAAAAAGGATTTAAAGGGAATAATTTTTTGTCTTAATTTTAAAGTTCAATTTTAAGATTAAAATGTTTTATATTTTATTTTTAGTTGATGTT
>CANUEY010175910.1:0-13527 GCA_948099555.1 Croton setiger
TTTCTCCACGTAACAATTCTGTTACGCCTTGGAGATGTTCTTCTGTGGACGTTTTCATTTGGTCCAGGCTGCACCCGTCGTCTCCAGGGCCGTCTCTATCTTCGTCTGCTTTGTTGTCTTCGGTTCCTCTTCTGTCTTCCCACGGCTGTTTAGGAGCTCTTTGTCTTCGAGCTCGTGTCTGAAGGCTCTCACTTTTCTTTTTTTTTTGTTTTATTATTTTTTTTTTGTTTTAAATTAAATCAAAACGACAGCGTTTTGTTTTAAGAGGAGAAATTCTGATTTTGAATCGAACCGACCAGGTTCGATTCTGAATTAAAACTTTTCCTCCTTTTATCCTTTATTTTCTTTTCTTTCAACTTTTGACCCTTAAACTTTTATTTCTATTTCAATTATATCATTCCTTCCCAATTAAACTTTTCAATTTTACCTCTTTTCTTTTCATTTTCTTCAATTAAATCTTTTTTTCAATTTTATTCATTTTTCCTCTTTATTATTATTATTTTTTAATATGTTTTTCTTTTCTAATTTTTTTTTAATTTTTTAATTTTTCTAATATATATATTTTTTTTTTTAATTTTCAAAGTAGAAGAAACAAAAATTAAAAATAAAACAAAAATATATTTTTAATTTGAATATTTTTCTTTAAGATTTTAGAGGCTAAAAATCGAGCGTCAACATCACTATTGTGAACTTGGGTGGTCCTCGAGTTGCTTACTCCGCGTCGCTCGAGAACTCGATGCTTCTGTAATGCATAACATAGCAATGATGTTCAAATAACCAAATTAGAAGTTCATATATGTTATGATGCATGATTTAATAATTAATCTCTGAATAATTGAGTTTAAATTAAATTCATATAATTTTCTGTGAATTTAAACTCAATCCGTAAATTTTTTCTATTTAAAACCATTTTATAACATATTAAAAATAATTATCAAACTTAATTTATCATATAATAATTATAATTAATAATAATTATAATTATTAAAACCAAAACTATAATTAAATAAATCAAATAATAATTTAAATCCAATATCATAATTAAAATCTTTAACAAAATATTTATATCTTAATTTTCGACCTGAAAACGATCTCAAAATAAATTTTTAATGTCAAAAACGTATTCAGGATGTCGAAATTAAGTTGGTAGAGCCAAAACGTAATTTATAAAAGTTTCGAAGTAAAAAATATAAGCATAAACTTTAGGGCTAAAATGCAAATTTACCAAAATTTAGGTGCTGGGCGCGCTATTTTCACTAAAACACAGCCCTTACTGCCGTTTTGGGCGCTGCCTCGCAGCTCCCCACGTGACTTGTTTTGGCCTGCATCCAGCCGCCTACCCCGTCTGGCTTCCTGCTCAGAAACTGCGACTCTCAAGCTTACTTCTCAATAACCGTACATCCTCCTCCAGTGGTTTTCTAGAGAGCTACGACCATCTTTCTCAAGCCCCTATTTCCAGCCTCCAGCACATGCACACACTTCCCACAACAGATCCAGCAGCTGCTTGGTTTAACGTTTACACAAATCTATCCAATTTGCTTACTTAACATAAATGGTTTCCTTACTTAAATTCATTTCAATCTTCCAACTCAAATTCCAGCTCATAAATCAACCAGCGCCTACTTAAAACTTTGGTGTCAAAATAATAATTATAACACGTGTTTGAAGTTTCGTAAAAATCGGAATCCGAAAATTGGTCGCGGTTCGATCGGTGCCCTAAACTGAGTCCGAAACCTCGACGATTTTCACGAAACCAAAACCATACGACATCATCGCAAAATTAGGATTCCAAAACTCTCTAAAACATGTTAATAAACATATATCAAAATATCAAAATCATTTGATTCATATTTTACGCGATTCCAGCATTTTTCAGTCGCACGGGTCCAAAAACCCTAACTAGCTCCGTTTGTGTCTTTCGACGGCAAACGAGCCTATAACATAACTTATATTTCTTATCCAAATCATATATTATCATATTCAAATCATATAATCCATAATTAACTTGATTATCAAATCAAATCATGATGCATTTTAATGAAAATGCACGTAATGCATGAAAATGACGTCGAAATGACGTAGGGTTAAGTTTGGGGTGTTACAATTGACCTTAATCTCTCATACAAACGAGAGTATGTAGATATATTCGGGATCTAACCCTGAGTAGCAAGTCCACCCCTCTTTTAAATTCCTTATTTACATCTTGCATTACAAACATATAAAATTGAGTTAGTTAAATGTTGCATAACATAGCCTCTGAATCCTCTTCGAGTCGCAGATTAGTATCTTTCGTTCATTCGGGCGATTAACCTAGAAATAAGTTAATTGTAAAAAAAAAAAAAGTCACTAAGAGTTACTTCTTAATTTTCTCTTTTAAAAATAAATTAAGTAGTGACTCTACACACACATATTCCCAAGTTAACATCCTCGGTCAACCTGTCCTCGCAAGTGAGCCCGTAAGCTCAAATTAGGCTTGGTAAGGGTTTACAGAAACATGTAATTTGTTTATATCTAATGGTTAATGAAGTTTACTTTTCTATCATTTTTATTTTTGGTGTTGTGGGACATGTATGCATGCATTTCTATATATTTCTATTCATAGGTCTCGACATTTTATTAGCAGGTTTGTAGTTTTAGACTATTATATTCCATTCTACCAATTTTTTGCATAAAATATTATACTATTAGGTCTCTAAACTTAAAACTTTTATACTAGGTCTCCTAGATTTAAAATTTTATACTATCAGATCTTTAAACTATATTTTTCTCATTTCACAGTTTCACCCTTTAATCACCAATTACACATACAGGTCTTTTTCAAAAATAACAGCTTCTCATATTACTTACATATCTGAAACCATACAAAATATGTTATAATTCATCGCTACAATATCTTCCTAATTACAAAAACCAATACAATTAAAATAATCAAACATACACATAAATACATCCATATATAGTTTTTGAAAAAGCCAAAATCTATCTTAATAGTTGTGATCTCATCTTCTCTAATTGCTTTCAACTCCATTGATAAACCACTTTCATTCCTCACTTCTCTGCAACCACCTCTCATCCTCAGATTTTCAACATCAGCACACGATTGATACCCATTTTCAGGATAATAGAAATACAACCTGTTAGGATTTCTTGATGACTGAGAAATACTAATTATAGCCGCCTTACCACAAATATTGGATTTTTTCCCACACAATCACACGCTCCAACCTCCGTAGCTCAGATTGAGGAAGAGAGATGAAAGAAGCAAAATCAAAGAGAGATGATTTCAGAAAACTGAATGCCATTGAAAATCAACTATAACTGCCTTTGGTTTCTAATATATAAGGGATGGTAGTTTTATCATTTTTAAAAAATTTAATCCAAATCGTGTGACTTTTTCAATTGACTAACGACGTTTCTGAACAGAAAGACCTGATAGTATAATTTTTAAAAACATAAGAACCTATTAATATAATTTTTAAAACAGAACTCCAGAATATATTATGCAAAACCTTAAAGACCTATAAATAATTATATTTAATAAAAAGATTAACTATGGAACAAGAAAACAAAAATAAAAGTATATATCATACAAATATCAAAAGAAATGACCTACACCTTACTTTCATTATTAGTAGTTGAGGCTATTAGTAGTTAAGGCTACTGTAGTTCCACAATATCAGCTCGGGTCACACCAACAACATCAATGTTACCTGAATCATCGCAACGAATCCCACCACCAAACTTTTGTGCACCATTATTATCTGATAAAATTCTGACCAATAATAGTAGAAATAGCTTAAGACAATCCTATCTTCCCAATATTGAATCAACTGTAAAATTTAAGAGAAATATTTATATTATTCTCCATCTATGTTGATTTTTTTATTGCAATTGCTTCCAATAACCGAATTTAGTACCAATCAAATCAATCAGCAGGCATTAACTGCCGCAAAAACCAACCATCACATTTAAATACCAGCTTTAAGAACATTAATATAACTTGCAACGCTCTATGATTTTGGTAACCGAATCAACTGGAATGGAAAAACTCAACCCGTCTGCAGCTAACTCTCATGATATTAACACCAACTTCTCCATCGATCTTAACAAGTGATCCGACAGAAATTCCCAGTCACAAGAAAATGACCTAAATTAGCTTCAACCCCAAGAAAATACATATAAAAGCTATACATGCATTCCTTGATAAAGCAATCATTTTCTATGCTGAGAGACCACATTGATTGCACAATCTGTTTGCAAACACTTTCTTCCCATGCCTCCAAGACCCAAGTCACGGCTTCTGCGATCAACAAACTTGGGTCCCAAATACTATTCATTATTTTTTTTACGTCAACAAAAAAAAATGGGAAGCAAAAAGCCCCCCGATTACTAATACCTTACAATACTAGCTATCACCGTATAGGGGCATCCCATATCTGATACCAATCTCCAGGATGAAGCTTGCTAGAAATCCCAAGCTTTGCTATTTAGATTTTATTTTGATAATAACATCAGAATGTAAATCAGGTTGCATTAAGCACTGTACCCTCAAATGTTTGACCATCTTGTAAAGCCCAGCCACCTGCAAATTTCATAATGGCTCCAATTTTGTTGAATGAGTTAAACAACAATGAAATCTGAAAGACCATCATGCATTGCAAACCAAGTTTGCACCAATGAGAACTTGATAAGTGGCAGAACTAGGTAATTGATTAGAGCAAATTTTTACCACGAACCAAGAATAAACATCTAGATCAATAGAATTACACTGTAGATGGCAAACTACTTCTAAAGTATATCGTTGTTATAACATTTAAATATCTCTGGGTTATGGATGTATGATATGTTAATCGCTAACCTTCCCTTTGGATAAAGTTTTCAAGCCCTGAAAATCCACTACAACATGAGCACATGTTAAAATAGTACCGTCTGAACTGATGTTTTTACCAGAGCCTATGCTCTTCCCAGTAGTAATCCCACCCTACAAAAAAAAAAGGAAAATTTAAAGAACCATTTAAAATTCAAATTTTCAATAATATTGCCAAGAAAACACCCAGACAGCAAAATTCTAACAATCAAAAACACACCCTGAGGAACAGATATATTAACAACAGCAGGACCAACCATAGCAGCTGCATTTGACTATAGCATCCCTGCCTAAGTATCCACAACATGGTTTTGAACCAATTCCAACAACACCAGAACTAGCATTGTTTATGTCAGCAGCTAGAGCAGGACCAACTCTAGAATTAGAAGAAAACTGCTGAAGATTTCCTACAAATTTCAAACTCAAATATAAAACTGAAAATACTAATAAAAGAGCTACAAGAATATATGAAATCAACAAAAAATTTAAAAGTTAAATAATAAAGATTCACGAAATGGAGCTGGAATTGAGAGAAAAATCGTTGTATCTATATAAAATCTATATGAAATCGACCCATAATAATTAATACAGAAATCAAAGGTATCATTAAAGCAATCAAATGTAGAGCTTACTTGAATCAGAGCACTTCCCGTAGAAAACACCACACCTGGAAGCCATGATTGAGGATCAACCATGAGAGAATGAAAAATTAAGAATCTTCTCTTTGCAAAACGAAAGAAGAAAATAATTACAAAAGAATCAGAGAAGAATCAAAATAAGAAATTCGTAAAATACTTTACCAGAAATTGGTTCATGTGACTTCCAACAAGTAGTAGAAACCCTTCTAAAACCTCTAGCTATTTTGGATTTTGTTGCTAATCACTGAATCGACTGTGCGGCAGCTCCATTTTCATGACTCAGTAAGCAAGACAAGAAGCTTCTGGGCTGAGCTAATACACCATTTCTATGACACATTGCTTTTTAAAAGCCCACATAAAACTGGAATAGCATTAAACAGTGAACACTGTCGTTTTAAACTGCAAAATTTATATACTAAGCTGAAACCTCATTCTAAGTTGGACTAATGACATTAAACGCTGTCGTTTCAATCTGGAAAAGCTCTAATTAACCGCAATTTGCTTAAATACAAACTAATCATTTCACTGAAATCCTTTAAAAAAAACATTCAACAGATTATGTTAACCTGAATTTTCTACAGAAGAATGTAAAAACACCAGAAATTCATACACAAATAATGGAAATTAAAATCCTAAGACAGTTTAATCCACCCCTAAAACAGACAAGTTTTGGAAAACAAAATCAACTCAACCAGTTGCAGATTATGCATTTCAATGGTGGAAAGCTTTTCAAATCATTTCTAAATGGCACTAAAGAATCAAAGCAAACAATTAACAAGCATCCAAGGGAAAAAATGCACATGACTAGACAAATGTTGTTCCAAGCAGTTTTTTTTTAAGAAATAAATTCTCTCCTATGCTTCTCACTCCCGCCCTGCTAGTTCAAGATCACCTATAAGGGGCACGGTGGGACTTCGATGGTTGTTCCAGCTTGAATCATGCCCCATCCAATAAGACGCCAATGCTTCTCAACTCGTCGACTGAGGGCAATTTTCTCTCCCTTGCTCGTACACACAGGAGATGTCAACTGCAGCTTTGCAAGATCATTTTTCACAGCAATAACACGAGCACCACTCGACATGGAACCAATGTTCAGCATAAGTATCTCTCCCTTGGCTAGCTTTGAGACCTTGCCTTGCTTCTCTGAACCCTTTGTTCTAACTCCAATAAGCCGTCGAAGAAGAAAGAAATTCACCTGCAAAACAAAGGGCATGACACCATTAGAGATATAAAACAATAACCTCAGCAAAACAAGTCTGTCAACCTTTGAAAGAAACATTCAACCTAAGAAACATCCCATCCGTTGATGCATCTATGCCCATGCTACAACACTTATGCATGAGAATACAAATCAATTGCTCATGGCAACAAGAGGCATAAATATTAATTTTCAAACAAAACGTAGCAGAAACTAACCTCAAGCTCAACAAAAACTTCAGGGAGTGACCCAACATCTCCAAGAACCTGACCCACTAACCTATCCGCCCGAGTCAAAGTAGGGTCCATGGTTGTGCCAACGCCAATAAGACCTCCTGGGACGGCAAACTGTAGCTCATTTTGTTCAGCATACAGAGAAACTATTCTTGTGAATATTGGCGTGCACTTAATATTTCCAGTCTCATCTTTAACAACAATCCCAGGACGAACTTCAATAAATTGATTGACCTTCAAAACACCCTGCACATGACAGATTATTTATAATAAAGGTGCACATTTCACTATGAAGAAAGAAAACTAGAAAACAAATTGAAATTTGCAAATTAATAAAAATGAGGAAGACAAAAAATAGCAAACATTGTCCAAGACATACCCTCAGGATGCTCCCACCAGCCACACCACCTTTTATCTCATCAACCTCAAACCCGGGCTTATTGACATCAAAAGAGCGAATTACAATCATATTAGGGGGTGAGATGAAGTTCCTCTCTGGAACAGGGATATTTTTCACAATGTATTCGCACACAACATCTATATTGTACTTAAGTTGTGCAGAAATTGGTACCACTGGAGCACCATCAGCAACTGTTCCCTGAAAAGAAATCGCAAATGAATAAACAATTCATGCTAGTGCAACATAACCGTATCTTATATCATATACTTAAAAATAGAAATGGAGTATTTGGTTGGGCATCTTTTATTTCAATTTTTCCTATGATATGAATCACACTGAGATTGATTCAGCGGCAATCTCAAAATACACAAATTATTATTTTGGCAAGTTAATAATAACATTGAGGGGGAGAGAGAGCGGGGGTAGAACAGAATCACACACACACAAAAGATACTAATCACTGGATAATTGATAAGTATGAATATATACTAATTGCCATACAGGGAACACCAAGAATGATGTATATAGGTGTCCAATGACTTATCAAATATCAAAAAGAATATTTTTTTTTTATGTGAATTGCAAGTAGTACTTGTAGAGCTTTCTTCCATTTGAATTAAGTTATTAATTTATGAACATATCTGAAGGTGCTGTGGCATGCTTCTACAAATGCTATCTTAAATAGGCATAGCCTACTAATCAGATAATCGTGAAATGGAAGAAAGGAGAGGAGGAATGCTAAACCTGAATAAATTTCTGAATAGCCTCATGTTGATTGATGGCTACATTTTCTTGAATTAGATCAACTTTATTTTGAAGAATTATGATATGCTGGAGACGCATAATTTCAACAGCAGCAAGATGCTCAGAAGTCTGTGGTTGGGGGCAGCTTTCATTTGCAGCAATAAGAAGCAATGCACCATCCATAATTGCTGCTCCATTAAGCATTGTAGCCATGAGAATATCATGACCCTAAAGGAAAAGAAAGAGAAGCATACAACTTAAATAGGTCAACAAATCGAGATGCTAGAAACAGCAGGAGCAACTTGAATTACAGAATTGTAAAGTAGAAAATATTAAATTCATCTAAATAAACAAGAAAATAACAAGCAATATCATAATAATGCAAATCATATCAGCATAAGCAACAAATTTGAGGGTTCACTATACCGGGCAATCAACAAAAGATACGTGTCTCAGCAGCTTCATTCTACAATTTTCAAATCCAGGCACATCGCACATGGGACTATCTTCCTTGCCACTTCCATATGCCCTACACAAGCAATTGTTCCATTAAAGCATGAAACATTTAACTGAATCATATGCTTCACCGATATTCCAACTCACTTGTAGCACATAGGCCGTTGGCACCGTTCATCTTCACACTTGTATATCTTTGCATTTGCATATCCAAGCTTAATCGTAATGTTGCGTTCCAACTCATTTTTAAAACGAACGGTCTGCAAAAACATAATAAACCATAACTTACACGTCTTAATGGAAAACAAAATAATGAATTGCAAATCTTCCTTATTTTTCCCTCTTTACTGAACCACCACCATTTGGCAATAAGACTCAAACAGTTAATTCACATCCTGAATACTGTGAAAGCACTACAATCTAGGACATCTACGGATACCATGGTATCCTAAGGAGGGCAACGAATTAGATACTTATGGTGCAAAGACTTAAGTTTTGTAGCATTACAATGAAGCCCCTTTGCTTCAAATACTTGATAATGGCATTGACATTAACATATCATGCCTCTTTCTTCACTCTTAATGACAATATATCCATCCCTAATCTTTTAAATTACTATAACATTGGCATTGCATCTTTTGTTGAAATAAATAATTAGTAAACAAGAAAACAAATAATGCCAGTAACACCCTTATCAATTGGCTCCTCAAAGAAAAATAGATGCTAGATTTGCTACATAAAATACGATAAATCATAATTAGAATGCTCCATAAAAATGTCCAGCAACTTCCAGCAATAAACCATTGGAATTCTAAAAAATAACAAAATTGCACCATGAGAGCAACTAATTACCTGAACACCAGAAATTGCTTTCACAACTGTTGATTTCCCATGTGCCACGTGACCAATGGTGCCTGAGTAAAACATCCAACTTTAAATTCTCAATCTTGATCATTAAACTCACTAACACGTGCAAACAACTTATACATACAAAAAACATTATACAAGTAAAAGCAATTCAAGCATGTGAGACAAATATGCAAAGTTACCAATATTTATAGTGGCCTGGCGTGAAATAACTTCAGGAGATAGTGGATGCAACTGAGCTACATCCAATGTACTCAAGTCTTGCTCCATCAAACCCCTCCGCGACATTTTGTACTGCACTGAGTTCTGATCTAATCTCAATAATTCTTCCTGAAAATTTCCTTTCCAATGCAAAATATAAGACAGTTAACTGCCAAAAACAAACAATACAGAAGAGTTTCTGTATGTGTATGTATGTGTGTGTATGTGTGTGTGTATGTATGTATGTATGTATGTATGTATGTATGTATGTGTGTATGTATAATATATATATATATGTTTGTGTGTATGTATGTATGTGTGTATGTATGTATGTGTGTATGTATGTGTGTATGTATATGTGTGTGTGTGTGTATGTGTGTACGTATATATGTATGTGGGTGTGTATGTATGTATATCCTTCATTCATCATGCAATAACTTCTTCCATGCTTTGATCATCATCATTAAAACCCTCTAGCAAAATGAACCTCACAGCAAACACAAACTTATATGTAAAAAAATGATATAAAATGGTGGAGCACTGCAAGCCTACCTTGGATTGGCATTTTCTTTGTATATTTATTTGAAGATTATTCCTAGAAAAGTATAAAAAGGGCTTGTTTCTTTCATCACATGAAAAACTTGAAAGCTGAGTGTACATTATTCACTGACATAACATAATTATCCACTACCCATAGCATAATTACAATAGCTTTTTGGTAATTATTCTTGTTAAACATGTTGATTAAAAGGGAGATTACCCTAGCAATAATAGTAACATCAAGAGCAGCAGTACCGAAAGTAGAACACTAGTGAAATTAAGGTGGAGTTTCTCAACATAAATTTCGTTCTGTTTTTTCATGAATTTTCTCTATACAATTGCTTGTTTATTTGTATCAGTTCAAGTGGAGCATCAATAAATTCAAGATTGAGTTTACAACCTTAACTCAATCTTTTGTCCTTTCATAGCATCAGTAAATTCTTAAAGCATGACAAGTGCAGAAAAGAAACCAAAAAAAATTCAAAACCAAAGAAAACTAAAAACATACATCAATGCTGTATTCATATGGAGTATTAAGACAACTAATTTAATCTTTTACTAACTTAAAGGTTGGCCGAAAACTGATTTCCTATTCACTGAAATCCAAGACACCAACAAATATCTGCACCAAAATAGAAATAATCAAAAAGCAGCATTAGAGCTTTTTACAACAACGCAGCAGAAAGAAAACTAAAAAGCAACCCATTGAAACTCAAGTCAAGAACAAACCCCAACACGATGGAAAATAAAAAATCGAACCTTTGATAAGGGTGTCGACTTCTGAAGCTGCTGATGGCTGCTCGCGAAGTCGAAGATTAATAAGGCTTGAAGAAGATAAGTCTACTGCTCTCTGCTCACTGCTTGCTAGCCGGTGATGAGGGTTTTCGTGAAGATGGCAGAGAATGGAAGTGAAGAGGAAGAAGAGAGTGAGGGGAGAGAAGAACAAAAGAAAGAAAAAAATTAAGCAACGGCGGAAGATAAAGTACCCAAATGCCCTTATGCTAGAGAGGTGAGTAGCTAAGAGAAGAACAAAAGAAAGAAAAAATTAAGCAACGTAAAGAAAGAAAAAATTAAGCAACGTAGAAGATAAAGTTACCTAAATGCCCTTATGCGAGAGTGGTGCAGGGCGGATATCATAAAATCTCTGGAAAAATACACTTAGGTCCTCTACGTTTAACGTAATTAACACTTAAGGCCTTAACTTTTGACTAAATAATTCTCAAATTCTTAGAATTTGTAACAACTATAATTTTGACTCACGCAATGCGCGGAACGTGTAACTAAATTAGCTATGTCCTGTGAGGATTAAAAAATTTGTCTATAATGAGAGAGTAAAAAATTTTTAATGCAACATTATCAAGACAGATTTCTGAAAATTTCTTTATAGACCACATTAACTGCCTTACTTGTATAATGACCATCATCATCAGATATCAAAATCTTTAAACCTTCCCTATTTGTAACCCTTGATACTGCCACATAGAGTTGTCCATGGGTGAACACTTGCTTCTTAAGAAATAGCCCGACATTTGAAAGTGACTGTCATTGACTCTTATTGATCGTCATTGCGAAAGACAACATAACAGGAAATTGACGTCTTTGAAATTTAAATGTTATCCTCATATCAGACGGCGTCAACGTCATCCTGGGAATGTAAACCTTCTTGCCCATATTAGTTCCTGACATTACTTTTGCTTCTATGACCCTTGTCCCTAGCTTAGTAATATAAAGCCTCGTGCCATTGCATAACCCCGCGGAATGATCAATGTTTCTGAGTAGCATCACAATTACGCCCTCCTTAAGTGTGATAGAGTGGTTTGGAACTCCAGAGCATTTAATGCTATTTATGAATTCTGGTGTATGCAAATGTTCAAGAGATCCAAATGAACTATCAGACATGCATAGGGTATCAAAACTAAGATATGTCCTCTCTACTCCAGAATTAAGAGACACCATGTAGTCTTGAGTGTGATAGAGTGGTCTGGAACTCCAGAGCAATTAATGCTATTTATGAATTCTGGTGTATGCAAGTGTTCAAGAGATCCAGATGAACTATCAAACATGCACGGGGCATCAGAACTAAGATGTGTCCTCTCTACTCCAGAATTAAGAGACACCATGTAGTCATTGATGCTTTCAACCATATGCAGTATCGGTGCAAGGATCGCCCTACTCTGGAGGTAGCTTAGGTCTGTCGAGTTGTGGAAATAATCTGGGTAAGTACTTTGGACAATCGCAGGTACGGGGTCATCTGACTATTCAATGAGCAAATTTGACGGTATAGATATTCTATCGATTCCATCGATTGCATCTCCTACCGTACCGTCCCCAATTGCTAGTATCCACTCTGAGAACTGTCTCAAACGGGTTAACTCTAATCCACTTCGGTTTGCTTGTAGTCTCATATTTTTTGTCAATTTCAAAACTTTACAATGGCTCCACAGGTAAGATGAATTAAGCGACGCATGAACAACATCATGACGGCTGCCTATACAACAAAAATAAGATAAAATTAAATATAAATTTAGATATTAAAATAAAAATTATAAGATAAAGATACAACTTATACCTTTTGGGATTACCGGCAATATCTGCCTAAAATCACCTCCGAGAACAACTGTTTTACCACCAAAGGGTAGTTCGTTGCTGGATGGATTTTGAAATCGAAGAATGTCCCTGAGGGTGCGGTCCAAGGCTTCAAAATAATATTTATGGATCATCGGTGCCTCATCCCAAATAATTAGTTTTGTCTTTATAATGAGTTCAGCCAATGGACTTCCCTGCTTAATATTACATGTTGAATCTTCTGTCGGGGTCAGAGGGCTACAGAATCGAGAATGCGCAGTCCTACCACCTGGCAATAACAGAGAAGCAATCCCACTCGAAGCTACCGTGAGTACTATCTCTCCTCTAGATCGTAGAGCAGATGAAAGTGTCCTCCATATAAATGTTTTTCCTATTCCGCCATATCCATATAAAAAGAACAATCCTCCTTTGTCTTTATCAATTGCATCCATAACGGTGTCATATACCGACCTTTGCTCTGATGTTAAATTTGGCAGCAGATGTTGGTGTTCTTCAGTTAGATCTCGTCTATCATAACGGAGTTCATCTGCTATCAAACTGTTACGACGATCATAATCTCCCTCGCCTGAGGTAGGCTGTGGTATAGTCGGAAAATCTTGTAGACTTCTTGCACATCCCTTAAGGATATCCTCTATCATTCTAAGGCATCATGTAACACCCCAAACCAAACCCTACGTCGAATCGACGTCATTTCATGCATTTTATGCATTTTCATCAAAATGCACCATGATATTATGTGATTAATAAGTTAAATATGAATTATATGAATTATATTTGATGATAAATGATTTGAATAA
>CANUEY010175911.1:0-10378 GCA_948099555.1 Croton setiger
ACTTTCTCTTTCTTTCTTATTTTCCTTCTCCTTTCTCACGTTTTCCTTTCTTTTTCCTTGCTTACAGCCAACCAACTCTCTTCATTCACTCATTCTAACCACACAAATGTACCCAAAGTCAACTAAAACCATCATCAACTCTCAAAATCACTTTACAACAAAATATCTTAATTAAAGAAGCTTATCCTACAATTTTCACATTTTCACTTTCTCAAATCATATTTTATCTAATTTCAACCACTTAATAAGTCCAACAACAGCTTAAAATTTGTTTTCGGTTAAAATAAATAGTATAACACGTATGAAATTTCGTAAAAATCGGAATCCGAAAATTAATCGCGGTTCGGTCGGTGCCCTAAACCGAACCGAAACCTCGACAATTTTTACGGAACCGTAACCGTACGACGCCGTCGTATAATTTTGGTCCCAAAACTCTTTAAATCATATATGAAAACATATAAAATCATATAAAATTCATTTTCTCTAAAATATTGCGCGTTTTCGATATTTTTCGATCGCGCGAGCCCAAAACCCTAATTGGCTCCGTTTATGTCTTTCGACGATAAACGACAATACTGCATATGCTAAGAAGATCCTAGAAAAACTTGGATCCATCAACTCGAGGTTGGGCTTAGCTACTACCTTGGCGTCGAGGTAAAACAAAATCAAAGAGAAATCACTCTTTATCAAACTGCATATGCTAAGAAGATCCTAGAAAAACTTGGAATAGGGGAGTGCAACCCTTGCCAAATTCCAATGGAATTGAGAACCAAAATGAGTAAGTTTGGAAATGGAGAGCCTCTTGTTGATGAAACACAATATAAAAGTGTTATTGGAAGTCTCAGATATTTGGTGCATACCCTGCTTGATCTCACCTATTCAGTTGGAGTCATGAGCAGATATATGGAAGCTTCAAACACATCACACTTGACTACAGTTAAACAAATTCTCAAGTATGTGGGGGAACTTTGAATTATGGTTGTGTTTATAAGAAAGGACAGTCGAGCCTAGAGCTCGTTGGTTTCAGCGATAGTGATATGGCAGGCGATATCAACGATAGAAAGAGCACTACTAGAGTAATTTATTTCTTAGGAAATATCCCATAACATGGGTGTCTCAAAAGCAAAAAATAGTGGCTCTTTCATCTTGTGAAGCTGAATATATAGCAGCTACAGCAGGAACTTGTGAAGGAGTTTGGCTTGGAAGAATACTGAGTAATATCAGTAAAAAGAAGGTGACTGCTACAGTAAAAATCGACAACAAATCTGCAATAGCACTAGCAAGGAATTCTATTTCTCACGACAGAAGTAAGTGTATCGATACCCGTTATCCTTTTATTCGAATGCTTATAGAATGGAGACATTAAAATGGAGCATGTGAAGACAGACTTGTAGCTTGCAGATATGTTAACAAAACCACTCGCAAGACAGAGGTTTGCAGAACTGCGTGAGAAGATTGGAGTTGAAGACATTACAAAGTTTGGGTAAACAAGTTTAAGGGAGTGTTTGTTGGTGATTTAAATTTGTTACCATTAGCTTTAATTACCGTTAATGTTTTCTTATGTTTTGTGAATAGGAAAATAAGTAGTTTGCAGATTTTTTTTTCTGTTAGAGCATTATTAGGAGTACTTTTCTAGTTGTTGACTATTATTTGTACCGGAGGAAATATGGAAGCACGCGGCCATGAGCTTCCTATTTTGTAATTTTGTTTGTTGAGTTTTCATATATATAAAAAAGGTGCTTAGTCTGTGTTAATGATTATAAAAAAAAAAATTAAAATTAATTGTGTTATTTTCTTGTTGCTTTAATGGTTTTTTTTTTTTTTTCAACATCCTTAATCTTCATGTAAATTATAAATGATATTATTGACATATTAAATTGTATTATAACAAAATATTAATAAATTTGAAATATTAATTAATTCTCATTATTTATGTAGTTTCATTTTCAGGATATTAATAAATGTGTATCATAATTTATATGTACAAAGTTAAAATGCATATTTACTAGTATTTAAAATTCATTTAATGTTTTAAAAAATATAACATTTACTTAATATTTTAAAAATATATGTAACATTTAGTATTGAAAGTTAACATCTAAAAATATACTAAAATTAGTGTCATTCATATTAAAAGTTGACATCTATAAAAATATACTAAAAATTAATGTCATTCTTGATGATGACATGACATAATCTAAACAAAGCAAATGACTTAAGACCCATTTTATACATTGTTAATTTTAAATAAATTATACATCTTTAGAATTATGACAATTTTTTTTAATAAATCTCTATTACGTATTTGCCCTTCCCACATATTTAGGATTATTATTGACTTGTATTCTCTGGACTATTTTTGCTATGTATCTATAAAAATATATAAAAAATAATAAATTTTTAATTTAACTTAGATGACAATACTTAAACTAGAGTCATTAATAAATAATAATATTAATATATTATGTTTATTTTATTAACAATAAAATTATTTTTATTTTTTTAATAACTTATACGTTTAGTAAATTTATTATATCTATTATTTATAAAATTATAATATTAATATTCTCTATCTATTTCCAATCATATAAATAATAAATTAAAATATATTAAAATTAAATAATTAAAACAATTATTAAAAAATTTATTTAAAATACTTAATTCATAATGTAGTTAAGATTAAAATTTGAATATCGCAAATATAATAAAAAATTATTTTTTAACAATATTTAAATTATGTTATATATTATAATTAATTATAATTTTAATAGATTTTGAATAAAAATTATTTATATAATCCTAATAAAATTGCAGCCTATTCTGTCTTTCTATTTATATATCTATAACATATATAAATATTAAGAATTTCATGCTTTCTTGGGACAAATATAGAATTTCTTTGGATGATTTGACAACATTAAAGAATTTGCTTTCTTTTTATTTTATTCTATAAGAGTCTAATAGTCTTTCCTCAAGTAACAAAAGTATTACAAATAAATATTATTGAAATTATAAACACTTATAGATAAGAACACATAACATTTTTACTTTTGAACTATAATTTTTTTTCTTTTTTTTTTAGTATTTAAAATTTTTTTACATTTTAAAATATTTGTCACAATGAAATTAGAAGTATTTTTTTTGTCAAATATATGTTAGAATTTTTCATTTTAAATATTTATGGGTTGCGTTAAATAAATTTATTATTTTGATATGTAAAAGGATTTAAAATATTTTTAAAAATTAAAATAAAATTAGAGTTTAATGCAGAATTGGAATGTGAATTGCAAATTTATTTTCATAAAAATGACAATGATAAATTCGAAACAATAAAATTAGTGTTATGAATATTGTAAAATTTTGGAATTTAAGTATCCAAAAATATTAAAAATATATTTTTTGAGTATAATATATTGTCAAGTATAATAATTTGTTATTGCATGAATTTTGATAATATGAAGTTATTGAAAAAACAATTCATTTCATTAAAATGCAAAACCAAATCACATTAATTAAAAAATTAGCATAATTAATTTAGATATAATCTAAGTTGTGATAAAAATTTAATTGTAGTATTCAATTAAACTGTAGATTAAATTTTAAAAGAAATAAACACTTTATAAAAAATATGACATTATATTAAAAACAAAAAAAAATAAAACTAGTTTACTAGAATTTTTACCGTAAAAGAATGCAATTTACGTACTTTTTATTAATGTATAATGAGTTATTTAGAAGTAAGAAAGAAATTTAAAAGGAAAAAGATGGAAAATTGTCAAAATCTATCTATTCATTGATTGAGTCTTGTGGGTGAAAAGGAAAGAATGAATGGCGAATCCAACAACAAGACAAGCAAACCCCCAAACACATCCCACTGTGTGTCAGCCTTCTCCCAATTCTCTCTTCTCTTCATTTATGGCTTTGCGTGTGCTTCCCAATCTATTCCCTCAATTCACCAACAGGGCAGAGCTAGTGTGTTATCCTATCATATATTATATAAATTAACCCTTCAACTTTAACACCTAAGTATACAAATACATATCAATTTAACTTATGTAAGTTGTTGAAGCGTAAAGTTTTGGGGTTCCATTGGGAAATATGCTAAAAGTTTAGGTGTGTTTTATGAAAGTTGTAAGGAGTTGTGCATACGAAAATAGTGTAAAATGAAGGCAATTAATATGAATAGTGTATGGAAGGGGGAAGGGTATAAGTGTAGACTATAGCTGCATAAAAAATCAAGTGCAATGGAATATAAGGTTTGGAGTTAGCCAAAAAGGAAAAGAAATGGTTGTAAAAGATCCTATCTTTGCTCATCATTCCCTTTCTTTCCTTTTTCATATTATTTTGGTTTTACACTTTCAGATGTCATAATGTCCGAAGGATACAAAACCCATTTAATTATTTCTCAATTTAATTCTAGTACTACATATAAACGCCTGCCAAACAAGGAATAAAATGCAGGGAACAGAGATTTGTCATGTTTTTTAATATATACACTGAAGAGATATATAGAGTCACCTTTTGGTAATGTTGTATTGAGTATTGAGATGCATATTCATAGAGGTTGGTTGATTACGGTATATAGCATATAATGGGTTGATGGGTCGGGTAAAATTAAATACTTTTCCGTTCCAGAGAGATATCTAGTTTTAATTAGTTAAATTAAATATATATATATAAAAAAAAAAAAGCTGCATTAATATAAGATAATTAGAAACTGATATATTTAACCTGTCCTAACTATTTATTAGGCTTCTCCCCGATAAGCCTAACTAGACTACATTACTAATTAACTAGCATAGTCTAATCCTTGAAGCAAAATTTGTGTCAAATATTATCACTTGATAGCATATATTTCAGTCATCATAAATCATAAATGAGTAATTAAGTATTATTTGTTTTTGTTTTTATGATAAAATACAAATATAAGTAAGTAGGTTCTTATGAGCATATACATTAGAATATATTATACTTTAGATATATAATTTATTTTTAAAAAAGAAAAAAGGAAAAGAAATGAATAAGGAGGTTTACATATAAATTGGAGAATGGTTTTGTTGTTATGTTTGACTTTTGATTCGCACCCACACATCATCCCTTTAAATTAAATCTTAAGAAAAATGAAAAAAATTGTGGGTGGGGAGCATTCAGCAACTATTTACAAAACTATCATCTGTTTTGATTTGGCCTGTGATAACATATATTTGTTTCTGCCATACAAACTTCTTCATCATCATTAATTACTGTAATTAACTTATCAAATACTATATTAGGGTTTTATAATGCTTCTCTTTTCTTTCTCCTTCATTTCTCTTCCTCCTCCTCCTCTTCATGTATTTTTACCACCTCTTAACTACCACCACCACCACCATAACCACTGCTGCCTCCGCCTCCTTTTCTTATTTATTATGTTAGGTTCTTTAAATTCTTCTTCTTCTCATGATCATGAAGAAGAAGAAGAACAAGATCCTTTAGATCTACATCTTCCACATCCACCGCCTCAACCACCGCTCTCGCTACCTCCACCCTCTTCTTCCACACATATGCATCAATTACTCATAAGCTGCGCCGAGCTCATTTCTCAGTCCGACTTCTCCGCCGCTCATCGTCTCCTCTCCGTCTTATCCTCCGCGTCTTCTCCATACGGCGATTCTAGAGAAAGGTTATTCCATCAGTTCGTTAAAGCACTCTATTTCCGTCTTAACCGCGGCGGTGGCAGCGCTGCTGAAGGTGGAAGTAGCAGCAGCAGCAGCATCAGGACAACCGCCATTAGAGAATCAGAAGAAGCTCTTCAATCGTGCTACTTATCTTTAAACCAAATTACTCCATTCATAAGATTTGGGCATTTGACTGCAAATCAAGCAATTTTAGAAGCAATTGAAGTAGGTCAAGAAGCTATACATATAATAGACTTTGATATTATGCATGGAGTGCAATGGCCGCCATTAATGCAAGCTTTAGCCGAACGTTCGAGTAACACAATTTATCCACCGCCGATGCTTCGAATAACCGGAACTGGTCAGGATTTAAACATTCTACACCGAACCGGCGACCGACTTTTGAAATTCGCTCAATCTTTAGGCTTAAAATTCCAATTTCACCCACTTCTTATAGACAATGACCATTCTACCCTTCCTCTCTACTTTCCATCCGCTATTAGAATTCTCCCAAACGAAGCTTTAGCAGTAAACTGCGTTTTTTACCTCCACAGGCTTCTAAGAGAAGATTCACGAAATCTTCGAATATTTTTGCACAAAATCAGAGCTCTCAACCCTAAAGTGGTAACAGTAGCAGAAACAGAAGCGAACCATAACCATCCTTTCTTCTTCCAGAGATTCTTAGAAGCTTTAGAGCACTACACTGCAATATTCGACTCATTAGAAGCAACAGTGGCGCCGAATAGCAGAGAAAGATTGGGCGTAGAGCAAATATGGTTTGGGAGAGAGATAATGGAAATAGTTGCAGAAGAAGGAGAAGACAGAAGAGAAAGACATGAAAGATTTGAAGCATGGGAAATGGTATTGAGAAGTACAGGATTTAGTAATGTTCCGTTAAGCCCTTTTGCATTATCACAAGCTAAGCTCCTTTTAAGACTCCATTATCCTTGCGAAGGTTATCATCTTCAGCTTCTTAATAATTCTTTCTTTTTAGGTTGGCAAACTCGTGCCCTTTTCTCTGTTTCTTCTTGGCATTGATCATAATTATTATTCTTCATCAATTATATCATTACCTAATTATTATTATTAATTGCCAATTATTAAAAGTTTAGTTTCTAAACCCCACTGCCACTATCCTTAACCCCACCACCACCATTACTAAAAAGCAAACAGGAAATGAGAGGTTAGAGTTTATTTCCTAAATTAATTTAGAGTTTTGATTTTTTTTTTTTTTTTTTTTTGAGTAGTTCAAACTTGCATACGATTTAAATTGACTTCTTAAGTAAAGAGTCAAAATTTAATGTTTAATTTAATGATAACTTCTCTCATATTATTTTAAACATGTTCTCATTATGGATTATGAAATTGCATGCATGGGGGGAATCCATGAATGAGTTCTGAAATGAACTAATTATGGATTTATTCGTTTTGTTCTTCTTCTTCTTGTTCTATCCTATTCACAGTTCGTAAGAAGCTAATCAACTGAAACTATTTATATGTTATTTGATAATATATTGTATAGTATATATTTAGTGGGGCACATTGACATGTATATTTTGTTTTAAATGATGACCATTGTCTAGTTTAGATGTATTAATTAATTGTTTTACTTTTGATTAATTAATTTGTAATTTATAATATGTTTGGGTCCTTTGATTAATTAATTAATTCTGTTATTATGTGAAAAAAAGTTTCTCTCTTGGGCATCTCAAAAGGGCAACAATAGTTATGTGGATCATTCGATCATCAAAATCCCTTAATGCATGCTTTAATATATTCCAATATATCCTATCCCCTTTATTTATTTTTTAATTTAATTGATTTAATACTATTTCTGCACTTATCATGCTGTCTTATCTTAATATTCTTTTTTGAGAAATTAATTAATGAGTGTGGTGTTTGCAAATTGTTCCCCAAAATTCCTTTGTCTGCTTAAATGGTTAAGTGTTGGTGGTTTCAAGAGAGTACAGTCCCGTATATACCTATTGCTGTCTAAATTAATTGCCCTAATTTCTGCCTTTTGTCCCCTCAACAATACCATCGGATTTGTGAAAATTCATGCCCATTTTGCCTCCTCTACGAAGATCCTGCACTTCATTAGGACCACTTTGCTCCTACCCGCCCAATCAAGTTATCCAAATTTTATGATATGATTGTCTTTCTCGTATTGCTTCACATGTTTGCTGTTTTATTTTCGACACAGGATCTTCTTTCTTTTCCTTTTTGTTTTTAATGTCAACCAATGCTTAATTAGCTTCTCAATTATTATAATCTTAAACTCTTATGCATATCTAGCTTCTCATTAAATTCAAAAAATAATAGCACTACTAAGTACTCTAATTTCTTGTTATAATTAATTAGACAATATCATTTATTGGTGTAACAATTATAATATGATATTTTATAAAATGTTTATATTCAAATATTCAAAATTTACAATTATCAGATGTATGAGTCTGTTCATTAAAAAAAAAAAATTAGGACAATATAATTTTTTTATCGAACTAATGAGAATATTTATGGATTAAGTGTTAGAATTCATAATTTATCATATTTTTTTTCTTTTTTTTTATATTTTTTATTTGTTGATCATTGAATTGATTTTCCTAGCGTCACTGTCCATCAATTGAAATTGAAATAATAAAAAAAGAAGAAAAAGAAAGATAATTTTTTAGAAGGAAAAAAAAAGATAAATTAATGATAGTGTTATGTTTGATGTAATGGGATGTCTTATTACCTCACAAAATAAAGTGAAATGATATTTTGTATGATGGGTTGTGATCTTAAACAAGCATTGGTTTCTCAAATTTGATGAAATATAAATATGGATAATAGAAACAAGGAAAGAGGATCCATGTAAGAGTGCAACGGATATTTGGAATGATTGAAGAGAGGCATAAGATAATAAAACCATTAGGTTAGCTGACAGTGATAAGATGGTCACAAGACCCACGCATTCACACAATGTGCTTTTAGCTATACCTAGAGTTTGCGTGTTCAAGTCTTTTGTTGAAGCGACAGAGAAATAGAAACAAAACAAATAGGGTTAGTTGGTGGTGGTGGTGGTGCTGCAACCACAGGCAGCATGGCATGGTATCACACACAGAGAATCATTATTCCATCATCCATCTTTCTATCAATCTTTCTTTCTAAACTTATTATTCAGTACCTCTTGGCTTGTGGCTATCTTGTTTCTTGTCTAATAATAAAAACTATTTACAGTACCCCACATGCAATTATTACAATCATAATCATAAATGGGATCTTTAGGATCTATTAAGGGTTTGGATCATTTGCTGCCACAAACAAAACTTTAATCATTCTTTGGAAAAGTGATAAGGATATTCCTTCCTTACTTACTGCTTCTCTTTCTTTTCTTTAATCACTCAGTGGGTATCTTTTATCTTCCACCTATTGTTAATTAACTACAAGCTACTCCTTCCTTCCTTCCCCTTTTCACCTTACCAAATGATTCTCTTTCTATTTTATATACCTTCTTCTAGTCTTGTCTATGTTTTTATGTGTTTTTGTGAAACTAAACTCCACACAAACACACACACTAATAATTTTTTATATGCACACCCTATCTTAGCCCCCTGCCCGGTCTCTCATTCAATAGATAATTGGCAGATTCTATAAGTTCTAACTTTATATATTCCACATAAAAATCAACCTTACACATATTGGAGGCTTTTAAAATTTGATCCTAAGACATTTTTATAGCTTCCAGATATGTAGGTTGCAACAATATCACTAACTTAGTATTCCTAAAAACATACAACTTAAATCCGAGTATTCATTGAATGAAGTTTGCAATACTAGAAAAATTCCAAACAACGCAACTTTTCCTTTTTTCTTTAAAAATCAGTGGGTAGAGTTGACATCTGATTTGTTAAAGTATGTAATAGTTTTAGACCGAGTTGAGTTTTGGTTTAATTTAAAAAAGCAAGAATATTCTAGAATGAGAGGAATCTAAACCACAGCGGGAAATTTAAGATTGACTAGCTGGTGATGGCAGCAAAGGCAAGGCTCTGGCATTTTAGACGATTGTACGGACTCCGACGACCAATGGTGACCTTTCCGTTTTGGGCGATAACCTTACTTGTGTTAAGAAATTATAAAGATCACTGCAAACCAAAACACGTAGCGGAAAAAAATCTTTTAATCTCTGATTTCCTCTCAGGATCCATGTGATCCATTTAATTTGATAAAAGGGATAAAAAACTAACCTTTTGGTGATTCAAAATTTTTCTTGAACAACAAAGTACGTAGATTACGAAAACTCTCTATCAGTATCCACACGAATACTTCGGTCTGGAGTGCTAACTCAGTAAACAGTAATTAGGTGGGATCAAAATCGTCATCTCGAGATGATTAGGGTTTCACGTTTTCCTTTTCCTTTCCCAAATGTTTTCTGTGTGTTGATCTCTCTATACATTTTTTCTGAATAAGATGCTATGTTATATAGCATTCTAATTTCCAATTCGAATAGGAAAAGAAAGACACAATTATATCTAATATGGATTCCATTTATTAGTAATATTAATATTATCTAATATTAATAATTATAATCCATATCTACTATAGATTCCATTTAATAATAATAATAATAATAATAATAATAATAATAATAATAATAATAATAATAATAATAATAATAATAATAATAATAATAATATTATTATTATTATTATTATTATTATTATTATTATTATTATTAT
>CANUEY010176112.1:0-13497 GCA_948099555.1 Croton setiger
ATCACAACTAAAGAACAGAGAAAACATGACATATAGTATTGTATACATACAGAGATGGTTTTATATGATAAATATGGTTTAAACTCATTGTTTATTGATATGTTTTGATTATATTGCCTTATATGTTGATATTGTTTAAATATGGTTTATACTTGCTGAGTATGCGATTCACCAAATCGCAATATATGTTTCAGGTCAACAGTCCGAGTGAAGTACTGACGCTTCACTCGTCTATGCATAGGTCGGTTCAACTGAAGCCTAGGCCTCTCTCCTCTCACACTTCATTTTGTACATGTTGCATATAGTTTTTGTTATGCTTTGTGATGTAAACATAATTATATATGTTTTGGCATGTAAATTTATGGTGCTATATTATTATAGCCTTTTGGATAAACTGTTGTTGTATCCATGTTTTGATATATATAAAGTATGCTATGTTTATATGTGCCTATAATACAGAGAATGACTAGTTTAACCTGAAGTAAGGTAACAGAGAAAAGATGTCATATGCTGTTATATGTATGTTGTGAATGTATATATATGTTAAAGAGTTTAAAACAGAGATAGCAACATAATATGGATGTTATGTTACAAAAAAATGGCATGTTTTATGACATAAGAGTACAGTATGAGTTGTTACACATCGTACGGTTTCGGTTCCCTAAATATCATCAAGGTTTCGAAGTCAGTTTCGGCCGCCAACCGAACCGCGAATAATTTTTGGTTTCCGATTTCGAAGAAACTTTAAACATATGTTATGGTTATTATTTTGACACTTAAAACAAAATAAAATCAAGTATTGGAAGTGAATTTAGGCCTGGAATTGAAAGAAACAAAGAAGAGAAAAGGAAGGAAAATAGGATAAGTAGAAAATGAGATACTTGTTTTGTTTAAGTAAAAAGGAAGTAGGTGGTGTAAAGTTGTGCATTTGGAATTGTTTCAGAGGTACATATATGGCTGGAGAGAGGATTGAAGAGGTGGAAGAGGCAGAAAACAGAAGGGAAATGACTAAGAACAGAAAAGAAAGGAAGAAAGAGAGAAAGAAAGAGAAAAGAGAGAGAATAAAGAGAAAAGAGAAAAGAGAAAAGAAAAGGAAAACCTTCAATTCAATACCTTCAGAGTGTTCCTTAGAAGTGTTAGAGAATGTTAGAAGTGATAGGAAGGGAAGAGAGTGGATGGAAATCGAAGTAGAATCAAAACACAGTAGAGAGAGAAACTTTTTTGGGTTTGAAAACAGTGGTCGGGAAGAAACTTTGAGAGAGAATATCTTAGAATCTAGCATGCATGGGGAAATTCCGGCCTGAGTGATCGATAGAAGGGGTGTAGAGGAAGAGTTTGGTGGTCGTAGTTTGCCAGAAAGCCGCCGAAGGTGGATGGATGAACTGCTGGAAGTTGGTTGGAGGAAACTGGGAATCGGGCAAAACAGAAACAAACCAGAGGAAGAAGAAGATCAAAACGGCAGAGGGTGCTTGTGTTTTGATCAATAGGCCGCAAATCAAAATGGCAGGACTTCCTGCGTTTTGATCAATTTTTCACTTCCAGCACCTAAATTTCGGAGCATCGAGTTCTAGAGGGGGACGGGGTAAACAACCTGAGACCCAACCTAACTCGCAGTAGTAAGGTAAGTGTAAATTTACTTATTGTATTATTTGAAATAATTTGTTAGTAAATGAGGAATTGTTTTATAATATTTAATTTGTTTGGACCGATACTGAAGCTCGATTAACTGATTTGTTGAATATTGAAATTATATGATAAATAAATCGTTTGGATCAGTACTAGAGCCAATCAACAGAATTGTTGTTTTGTTTATCTGATAATTGAACTGTTTGGATCGATATTGAACCCCGGTCATGTGATTTGTGCGAAATTGAGAATATATGATTATTGAACTGTTTGGACCGGTATTGAAGCCCGGTCAATTGATTTATTTGCTTTGAATATATATAATTATTGAACTATTTTGACTGGTACTAAAGCCCGATCAATTGGAAATTATTGATTATTGAGATTTTGTGATTTTGGTCACTGAGTCAGTACTGAAATCTGACCTGCTGACTTATTGAGATTTGTTTTTGGATATATATGTTGCTTGGACCGGTACTGAAGCCCGGTCATTGGATTATATGAAATGTTGTTATATGGAACATCTATTATGTAAATGCATTTTCCACATGACTTAAATATGTTGTGATCGTCGTAATCATGTTTGTAAATTTCACGAATGAAACCTACGGTTTTTATATGATTTGACAGATGGACCTTCGAGTCACATTATGCTACAGATTGATCTTCGGATCATTATATGTTACAGATTGATCTTCGGATCACCATATGAATATGAAACGACCAACAAATCATTCCTGTCTATATGTTACTGACCAGCTATGGATACTTACTCTGTGAAATTTCTGGGGCAACACTTGGTCGATGAATTACAACGGAAACAAATGGAATAACATCTCATATTTTATTTTATGGAATTGTTTTGAATTAAATGATGAATATGACTTATAAACGTGCAAATTTTCCAAGTTTATGATATATAGAATTATATGAAATTATTGGTTAAGTCAATTACAGCTCGCGTAGTAAAGAGGAATCCTATGAAATAAGCTTGCCTACGACAGGTTTTGTTTGTTATTTTGAAATTGTGATTTATTGTTTTGTTTTATATTGTTTAGTTTATACTTGCTGAGTATGCAACTCATTAAATTGCTTTTACATGATTTCATGTTTTCTTTTGGTAACTGACAGCATCAGTTCTGCTATCTTTCTGCCGGGTCGGTCAGCTGAAGCCTAGGATCTCTCTCTCTCGCATTTCATCATTTGTACCATCTTATCATGTAAATTTATGTTATGTGGCTTGTAAAATATTAATAAGGCTTGTAGTAAATGATTTAAAGGTATAGTAAATAATTTATGGCATGTCAGATGAATGGTAGTTGTCATTGCATCGCATGTAGAGTTTCTAATATGTAAAAATGTCAATGTGTTTGGTTTAGCTCGTATGCTTATATAATATGTAGACTTATAGCATAGCTATGGCGATTGTTGCATATAGATTCATAGGAGATAAGACATGATTGAGACTTGTGATAATTGGTTTTAAAGGTCATAGTAGTTCTTACGTAACATGATAAAATGTTAAAAAAAAAGGCATGTTTTATGATGTATAGATATAGGTTTGGTTGTTACACTTAATAAAAATAAATTTTATTTTTATAAAAAAGAAAAAATAAATAAAAATTATAATTGCCCCCTTTCCAGCTTTTTTTAGCAACCGCTTCAAATTGCCGACGCCACCGCCTCCAACCACCACTACCGCCACGCGCTCCACCGGGGTAAATCTGACTTCCGGTCTAGTCCAGCACTGTCTAGATCGCCGTCATGGGATGCTAGGAGTAGTTGCACACACTGGTCAAAGTTTGATTGACAATAAAGCTTCAATTTTAGTAGAAATTTCAGACGTCGTTTTTGCCTTCCTTTGGCAACCATAGAAATTTTAGACGTCATCTTCTTGAGCTCTTTCATATTTGGTATGCTCGATTGACATTGTGACCATTTTTTGATCAGGCAACGGTTAGGTTAAGGTGGCAACTAAGGTTTTATAAGGTTAGAGAGATGAAGGTGATAAATTGCTAAATTTCAATTGGTTTCAATAAAAATCATTAAAAAAATTCAATAAAGTTCAGTAAGAATCATTATCAGTAATAATCAGTAGCACTCAAAGGTGAAAATTATAAACTGCACTTTAAAAGCTTAAACAATATTTTTAGGCATCGTAACGGGGTATTATGGAGGCAAAGCCTATACCTCCTGTAGATCTCTAAACGAGCTTTCAAAAAGTGGTCATAATTGTTCTGATACCCGCATCAAAAGTTATGGCCATAATTGTTTCTTTCGATTAAGTACAAATCGATGATGAAAATAGACTTCTATCGATTATATACATTTAATAAAAATTAGTAAAAATCAACACAACTCAGTAAAATAAATAGAAATCAGTACAAATCATTAGAATTCAATAAAAATCAGTAGAATCAATACAAATCAATAGCATGAATAGAAATTAGTAGAAATCAATAAATTCAGTAGGAATGAGGAAAAACCAATACAAATCAGTAGAATGAAAAGAAAATTAATACAATCATTAGAATTTAATACAAATCAGTAGAAATCAAAACAAATCAGTAGTATTAATAGAAATCAATAGAAATTAGTACAAAGCAATAAAAAGCAGTACAAGGAATAAAAATTAGTATAAATCAATATAAATCAATGTAAATCAATACAAATCATTATAAAATAAGTAGAATTAGTGAAAATCAGCAAGTTTCAATGTAATTTATTAAATGTCAATGCAATTCAGTAAATTTCAACATAATACAGTAAATTTTAATACAATTCAGTATAGATAAATACAATTTAGTAACTTCAATAGAATTCAGTATCAATAAGCTTCAATACAGTTCAATAAACTTCAATATAATTCAGTATGCTTCATCAAATTTAGTAAACTTCAATACAATTCAGTATTAGTAAGCTTCAATACAATTTAGTATCAGTAATTTTCAATATAATTCAATATTAGTAAGTTTCAATATAATTCAATAAAATTCATTAAAATTCAGTAGAAGATAATGTAGAAATTATAAACATCTTCATCTTGTTCGTCAAACAAACCCTAACCGCCATCGGTCACTAGAAAATTGCGACGGTGATTAAACTTAACAAAGATAAAGCTCTCAACTCCTAAATTTTAAATGACCTTACTTATTTGTGAATCCACCATATGTTGATGAAAAATATAAAAAACAGTAGATCTGCGGTAAAAGGTGACTTTTTTTCCAGACAAAGAACGATGACAGGATGGGTTCTAAAATGTTCCTCGTCCTCTAGGCTTTCGTTCGGTGGCCTCAAATTGAAAATCTATCACCAAAAATTCTATGAATGAATGGATTAAAGTTTTTTGTTCTAAAAACCTAAAACTAGAATTGAAAAAAAAAAAAAAACTATTACAAACCACCATTAGTTGAATTACTAGCAAGCAAATGAACTAAAGCCCAATTACACAAGTCCAACTTTTGGCTAGATTTTTTTCCTTTTTCATAAATATTCATATAGAAAAATTATTTAAGCAAATTAAATAATTTTTATAAAAATATTCATAACTTCTAAAATTATCCTAAAAATCATTTAAATAAATTAAATGATTTCCTTAAAATGTATAATAACTCACTTAAAAATCGTTTAAGTAAAATTTAATTGTGCTCAAATTTATGTTGATTAAAAATAAAACTATACTA
The DNA here is from genome assembly GCA_948099555.1 of Croton setiger. Classification (NCBI taxonomy): domain Eukaryota; kingdom Viridiplantae; phylum Streptophyta; class Magnoliopsida; order Malpighiales; family Euphorbiaceae; genus Croton; species Croton setiger. Next base: position 5,310 of record CANUEY010176112.1, read on the forward strand.
ATTAAATTCACAAAAAAATAGAGGAGTTACAGTGGTCTCACTTAAAAGTTATGTTTCCTTAGATTTATATATTGTTTGAAAGAATTTACGTAAATATGTAATCCTTTTGGCAATAATCATCAAAATACTGCTATCATAAAATATTTAACTTTTCTTCAAAAAACAAAAGTATTCAATAACTTTTTTTTTTAGTTTTCATTTGAAAATTGAAAACAATTATCATTTATTAATAAAATAATAAATGATCTTTTGAATGGGAAATTTGCAAATCCAAACTTTACTTTTTCTGAAAATTAAATAATATTTACTCATGACACTGCTCAATAGTGAGTGCACTGCAAGTGTATCATCATCTTACCTTAATTTTCGTGGACTGTCAACTTATACTTGTTTCCTCTCTTAGGCTTAATTATTGTGTGACTTTTTTCTTTTTATCTATGATGGTAAAAAAATAATTAATACTGAGTATAAAACTCAATGCTGTACTAAAAAAATAATATTTATAAACTCATTTCTTATAATTCATCATTTAAATAATATAAACATATTATTTCCAAATTTTTTCATTTCATATTTTTTCATTTCATATATAGCGGATAAAAATTCAGCTCAAAAATCATTTAAATAAAATAAATGATTTAGCAAACATTTTTAATAAAATAGTTTGGGAAAAGTTTATGTACACAATCCACCTCAATTAAATTAACATTTAAGAAAGTATATATTTTCATAAAAGAGTATTTAAAAAATAAGTTGTATACAAATCTCACTTCACTCCTAATTGATTTTGCTCATGTGTCTACCGTGTCATTCTCCGCTAAATACTTATAGCTGAGAAATAAATATTCAACTACTTAATTTCCTATATACTGTATGATTCAAAATAATTTCTTTATTTATTAATCAAAATTTTATTCCAAAGTCCCATCTATATTTTTCTTAGGAAATTCTAAGTTTATTTGAACTTTATTTTCATCTTTAAAATTTTCTATTGTATATAACTTTTTCATTAAGTAAACCTTTCTTTTAAAATTCGTTGTCATTAGATCTGTTAATAGTCAAGAATAATTTCAATAATTTAAATTCTAATTTAATTTTCATATTTATCATATTTCATAATTATTGTATTTTACTTTTAATATTTAAAGTTAGTAATCAAATTATTAACTTCAATGTTAATTAAACCATATTTCTAATTTATATCTCCTTTATGGATTTCCAAATTAATTATCTTACTTTCGTTTAATTTAACTAGTATTTAATTTTGGTAAAATAATCCAATTAATAATTCTTTTTTATATCAAGTCTTTAAATGTTAAGACTAATATTATTTCAGCTTATTTATAAAGTCTTCATAATTAATTTATACCCATAAGTAATTAATTTTTAAAATAAATTCCAATTAATTAGTTAATTAAAGTCTGAGTGATTTAATTGAAAAACTAAAATAAGTTCAAGGGCAAAGTGAAATTTTACCAAAAATATAACAAAATTAGGTGGAACTTCTTCTTCTTCTATGTAAACATTCTCAAAAGTTACTATTATTATAGAAAACATGGCTTATATCAAAACGTTGAAGTCCACGAGAAGAATTCAATAGTATTATTGGAACAAAAATTTGACATAAAAATGACCCTAAAATTAGGCCAAAAAGTCCAATAAAAAGATCCGGCTGAAAAGCGATGCTCTGGCCTTTGTTTATAGTGTTTCTTATGTCCAAACTTATAACTTGACGAGACAAGATCTTCATGCCCTTGGTTGATGATGATAAAGAATAGAAATGGGTAAGAAAATTAAAATTTCCTTTGGTTATAAAATATAAAAAACAGATTTTTTTTTTTTTTTTTTTTTTTTTTAGATTTTGAACTTTAATTTATGAACGTTGCTTCTAATTTTGCCTGCATTTTGTTTGTATCACTGCTAACAATACTAACACTCATAGAAAATAAAGAATTAAGCAGAAAGAAGAAAATTTTGATATGAAAAATTCTTACATAAACTCGATATGTATAGGAAAAATACAGATAGAAATTTCTCAAATGCTGCCAGGTTTCTTACATAATTCTGTTGAACACTTAATTCTAATATTTCTTTGATTAAAACTTAATTGTTACAAATTTCAGTTTCTTAAATCTTCACGCGATTAAAACTTGTTGTTATCAACAAATTTGTTGCAAACTTTCTTTGCAAATTACATTTGCATGAAGGGTGTTTAATAATTTAAATTGTCTAGTTAACTATTTTGCCAAGAAATTTGGCTCGCACAATTGGCACGCATTGAACTTCCAATCTTTCTTAAGATGATGAGTTCTAAACCTCATTATTAGCATTTCCTTCATTTATTTTTATTTTATCTTATTTTTAATAACTACTAAAATAACACTATAATATTATTATTTTTTAATCAACACTACAATATTATTTGTAGTCTAAATTTTTTTATCATAAATTTCTAATCTCCTGCAAAATTTTCAACTCATAAAATTAATAAATTTAACTGTAAAATTTATTTATTTGAATAACTTTTTCTCTAATAAATTTTTAGAAGGCTGAAAACGCTACTCCGAGTATATAGAAATATTTAACTTGATTCTCACATATTTTTATAGTCTAAATTCTCTAAATATTATGTTTATTACCAATTTAAAAGTTTTATCCTTTTGTCATTTACACGGATACCGTGATATGAAAATAAATTGATAAATTTTTCAAAAATATCAAAAATTGATATTATACTTAATAATTTTTGTCTTAATATCGATATTAAAGTTTAGGGTCTAAAAACACCAAATTAACTTTTAATTTTTCTGAATTATGAAAATTGACTATTTTATCATCTTTTATAAAATAACCATTTTAACCTTTTTCATTAAATAATTTTATAAAATTATTTTTATATCTTAGTTGTAATATTCCTAACACAAATCATATGTCATACATGTTATTTTTAAGCATAATGTTTTTTTTTTAACGATTTTATCGTATAAGCATTATTTTCATTTGAGATTTCTTATATGCTATGAAATTAAATAAATGTGAATATTATAAGAGATTAAGTTAAGATATTCAAATAAACTAAGAGTTTAAAACGTGTTTATAGTTGATTGATGTAAACGAAGGTACATCTAGGGTTTTTCTTAATTTAAAAAAAATTGTTTTAAAATTAAATAATTTGGAAATACATGTAATATATGAATATATTTATTTTGGAAACCGTATTTTTACGACGACGTTGTAAATTTCGGTTTCGTCTTCGAAGAAGAAGAAGAAGAAGAAGAAGAAGAAGAAGAAGCATGAGGTGTAAAGGTGGAAGGGACAAAAACAAATATTTTAATTAGAATAAAGTTGGGAATTGTTAAAGTAGAGGCAGGAGATAAGAAATATGTGATTAGAAAAGAGAGAACAAAGGAAAGAAACAAGAACAGAAGGAAGAACAGAAAAAGAAAGAAAAACAGAGAGAGAGAATAAAGAAAAGAAAGAAAAGGAAGAAGAGGAAAAAGAAGAGAAAAGAGAAGCACTCTAGAGCTTCCTCACTGTCTAGGGAAGTGTAGGAGTGGTTTAGAAGGAAGAGAGAGTCGAATGAGTGGTTGGAAATCAATGGAAACAGTGGTTTATCGAAAAACAGAGTAAGGGGAAAAATCAGAAGAAAAGAGAGAAAATAAAGTGAACCATCGTGGATGGCGGCACTATGAGCGTTGGGGAAGGTGGCCCTAAGGTTCAGGGAGTCGTTCGGCGTTGAGGGGTGGCTGAAATGTCGGTGAAACCGCTGGAAAACGCGGGTTTTTCCATTGTGAACAATGGCCTGCGGGAAGGGAAAACATAAGGTAGAAGACGAATGAAATGACGCAGGGGGCTGCATTTTGATAAAAATATTCCCCTAGGTACCTGAATTTGATAAACTTACATTTTGGCCCCTAAAATTTATAATTTCATGCAATTTAGTATTTCCAGCAAAGTTTTAGTTGTTTTCAATTTAGTCCTGCTAGATTTAATTTCTTACAAACCTCATTTTGGTCCCTGAAGTTCTGGCGCGTTTTTAATTAAGCCCTCCAGAACTTTTGTTTGTTTTCAATTGAGTCCTTCCGCCCAAATTGACTTTGAAAATCATAATTTGGCCCCTGAAGTTACTTCCAGATTTCAATTAAGTCTCTGAAAACTTTAAAAGTTGTTCAATTGGGTCCTTCCACCCAAATTGCCTTCTGAATATTATAATTTGACCTCTGAACTTGCTAAAGAACTTCAATTAAGCCCCTGAAAACTTTAAAAATTATTCAATTGAGTCCTTTTTGGTTTCAATTGAATTTATTTTTATAAATGAGACTAATTTGCTAATAAATTGAGTTAATTGGTTATAGTTTTTGTTAAATATAATTAGTATACGATTAATTAAGGTTGAAAAATAAAAATATTATGTAATTAAAATTAATATGGTAAAAGATAATAAGTATTAAATCAAGCACTTTATGATTTATGAATGATAATTAAAGGGAAATTAATTATTTATATATGGAATTATATAGGAACTTCTAAAATAGGCAGAAAGCGGTGGAAACAACTCAAGACCTGATCTGGATCGCAACTGAGGTAAGTGTAAACTTACTCACTTGTAATATTTTGGAATGATTTGTTTATTTAAAATGACAAATTATTATGGATTTAAATTATTTGGACTAGTACTGAAGCTCGGTTAACCGATTTATTTGATATTGAAATTATATGATATTTGAATTACTTGGATCGGCACTAAAACCCGATCAGCGGAATTTGTTTATTTTGATTACATGATAATCGAACTGTTTGGACCGGTATTGAAGCCCGGTGATGTAAAATCATGGATAATTGAATATAGGTGATTTTGGTCAATGAATCGGTACTGAAATCCAACCAATCGACCTATTGAGATTTTATTATTGGAGGTTTACCATTTGGACTGGCATTGAAAACCAGTCGATTGAATTGATTGTTATTAAATATATGATGTTTAAATTATTAGATCAAATGATTCAGTTGCTTTAGATAAAATATACTGAATAATATGTTTGGAAAAAAAAATGGGATTACTTGTTTTGGATAATGAATGATGATTAAATTACTTGGAAAATAAATGATTTAATGGTTGTAATTAATAGAGGTTGATTAGTTTATTTGAAATAAATAATTTAATTACTTGGATAATATAGATTAATTAGATTACTTTGAATAAATGAGTTGATTGTTTTGAATTATACAAGTTGACTAGACTACTTGAAACATATTGATTTACTTGCCTTGAATTATATAAGATGATTAAAATTGTTTGGAGCAATTGTTTTCATTGCTTTGAATAATATATGTTGTTTTGACCATTTGGATCAATTAATATACGTTCTTTGGATTATGTATGTTGGTTTAACTATTTAGACTGATACTAAGGCTGGTTAATTGCATTGATCGATATTAAATATATGTTATTTGAATTGTTTGGATCGGTAATGAAGTTTAATCGATTGAATCATAGTACTTGATCATTTAATGATTTATCTGTTTAAACCGGTACTGAAGTCTGGTTATTTAAAATTGTTGATAATTGAATATATGTGATTTGGTCATTCAGTCAATATTGAAATCGGATCAATTTACTTATTGAGAATTATTATATGATATTTATCTATTTGGATCGGTATTGAAACTTGGTCATTGGATTATATGAAATATTGTGTTAAAAGTATATATGTCATACATGTGCATTCGTACAGTACTTAATAAGGGTACTTATGACCATCCCAACCAGTACTGATAAAAATATCACTTAGGGCCTCCAGGTCAATACATGATTTACAGTTGGGACCTCCGAGTCATACATGATTTACACTTAGGACCTATGTGTCAATAATCTTGCCATCGACAGATATAGTGTATGATTTTGATTTGTGATTTTCTTATTTTGTTTTATATTTGAGTATATTGCAATTTCATGATTTCAAGTTTTGTTTGGCTATTGAAAGCATCAGTTCCATCTTCTTTCTGCTCAGGTCGGTCAGCTGAAACTCTAAGTCTCTTTCTCGCATTGCATCGCATATAGAATTTTTAATTTGTAAAATTATAATTGTAGCTTGGAATGTCGGGTATAGGGGTTATAGTGATTAGTTTATATAGCATGTCATGTGTATAAAAAAAAAAGTCTATTTTTAATGATGTATCTAGGATATAAGTTGTTACATTAATTAGGTAAAATACATTTCTAAAAATTATTAACTTCAATTTACTTTAATTATTTAATTTATGACATTTTACCAAGCTATAGTTATACTATTTACAAACTAAAATTTTGAGAAGTTACAGATTTACTGCCGTCCAGCATATCGTCGCCTGAGATGGTGACTAGCGAAACCGATTGGCCAGTTCCGACGGTGAACAGTGACAATAAGAAGTGAAAGAGATGGCCAAAATTTTCCTCTGTTCCACGTTCCAACATTCGAAATTTCTAAAATTTGTTTTTTTTTTCAAATAATAATAAAAATAAATAAAAAAAATAAAAATAGCAACATGATTAAGCACCAAAAAATTGTTATTTCTTTATTTTTAAATAGTTGTGTATTTTCTTAAAAAAAAGTGTACTATCTTTTATAATTTTTCTAAAATAAAAAATATTAATCTTCTCTTCTTATATTCTACTTTTATTGTTTAATCTTAATATAATGAATATTTTTGTAGCAATACTTTATTTTATGAGTTAGCAGGAACATGATCGCCATCACTTGTTTTATAAAATGGGATGACATATTTACACCAACCAATTATCACAAAAACCCTAATGGACTAATTTTACGTGTACAATTTTGAGGTGATATATGTGAGATTTGAATGATATTTAATATTTGATAATAATAATAATAATAATTTCATGGAAGAAACCTAATTAAAGTCCAGAATTTCTGCTAATAACGAATATAAAGGTATTATTATTACTAAATTAATACATTTTGCAGCAGAAGGTAGCAATCAATTCTCCACAACCGCCTAAATCTAATAATATAAACTTGTTTGGAATATTTCATTTTCGCATGTTAAAAATTGAATCATTTTAGTCTGCAAAACTTATTTTCAACTTTTATTCCTTTCTGCACACTATTAATTCATCTACCATACACATTTTTGTATTTAGCGTAGGCAATGGCTTCACGAAACCAAACACTACCGTAGATTTTACACATTTAACAATTGTTATACTGTTCGAAAGAAAGTTGATTGAAATTAATTTTTGAATTGAAAAATTTGTTTATTTTCAAGTTTTGATTTAGCAATTTTTTTATTAATGAAAAATATTTTCTTCGACTTTAAGTAGATAGTTATATTTATCAGTTTATGGTTTGGTTAATCTGATTTTAAGCAAATTAACGAATTAAATGTCGTGCCAAATTGTTCTTTATAAAATGCTTTACCACACTTACACCAAAAAATATGTTATAATTTGAGTTAACACATAATTTAGTAGAAACTCTGATTGCTTGCTAATCTATAGAGATGGCAGCAGGTTTGGTACCTCGGTCAGGTACCCAAAACTTGTTCAATTTATGGTCCAAAGATGTCTATACTCTCAAACCGTTAGATTAATTTTATTTTTTAAGTAACATATAAGATAATGGATTAATTTTTTTAAATAAAAAAAAATTAAAAACAAACAAAACATATATAATGGATTAATTTTTTAATATTGTTCTCTTTTTTATTAGAGTTATTTTCACTATTTTAAGTGTTATTGGTTTTCTTTTTATGTATTGGAGGTTATGCAGAAGAGGCAATCTTCAACAGCAGCATCGTCGATAGAAAAAGGGAAAAGTAATTTGCAGCAGCAACATTTGAACAAAGGCTGAAAAACAAACGGCAGCGTTTTACCTATCTTCATTAAAGATGTAGTTTATCAATCTGTTACAAGGAACTCAATACACTGCCAGCTCAGCTACTCTTCAATCTATTATAAGGAATTTGACACACTGCCAGTAAGCAACATACAGAAAGCATGGGGAGCCATTCTGCAACAGAAAGCAGTTATCAATTCCCGTGACTAATCAAGGAAGCAAGATCCAGAAGTGTATATATATGTAGTTATGACTAGTAGTAGAAGTTATGTTTTTTGACTTGTAATTTTGTTTCCTCTAGCTTCACATTCTGTATTCATTGTGAGAAAACTTCTTTGAGATTTCTATAA
>CANUEY010176192.1:0-16118 GCA_948099555.1 Croton setiger
TTAACATATAATAATTATAATTAAACATAATTATAATTATTAAAACCATTTATAAACTTTAAATAAACTCTTTAACTCTTTAAAATAAATCACAATTCAAAATCTCTAAATAAACATTTAAATCTTTAATAAAAATATTTATATCTCTAATTTCATACTTAAAATAGCCTCAAAATAAATTTCTGACGTCAAAAACGTTCAGGACGTCGAAATTAGGCTGGAAGGGTTAAAATATAATTTATAAGAGTCTCTGGGTAAAAAATATAAACATTTATAAATTCAGGGGCCAATCTGTAATTAAAAATATTTGCAAAATTGCCCAAAAGGACTTAATTGAAATGCAGCAGAAACTTCAGGGGTCAAAACATAAATATACCAAAGTTCAGGTGTTGGGCGCGTGTTTTGGCTCAAAACGCAGCCACAGGTGCCGTTTCACTAAAGAACCCTTCTGCCTAAAACGCAGCCTTCTGCTGCTGTTTAGGACGCTGCCTACAGGATCAAAACACGAGCCTCCTCTGCGTTTTATCCTTCTTCAACCTTCAGCACTCTAAAATCTGCCCAGAATTCCATCCTCTCAAGCCTACTTCCAGGCAACCGTACGTCCACCTCCGGCCACCTTCCAGCAAGCTACGACTACCAAACTCTAGCCCTGCACACCCTCTATTGATTCATCAAAGCCAAATTCCCAAAAGCTTTCTGGATCGAAAGATAAAATTACCTAAGGTTGGCTTCCCACACTGATTTCTACCCAGAACCAGAATTTTCCTGATTTTCTCTCAACTTTCGACGATCGTTACGTTCACCTCCGGCGGTTTTCCGGTGAACTAAAACTATGAATCTCTTCTCCTACACTTCCTCTATAAACCCATCAAAGCCAAAACTTCCCATGCACTCTCAAACACAAATTACGAAGGCTCAAAGTACCCTTCGTGAAACTGTTTCTCAACCTAGAATTTTGCCCAAAATGTGTTTTTCTTTCTCTCTTCAATTCTAGCCTTTCTCTTCCCAATTTCTCACTTTTAATCAACTATATATCATCCCAGGAACACATAGAACACACAAAATCAAAGGTTTAACATGAATTCTTCTCTTTCTCTTTGTTTCTCTCTTTTTCTTTCTCTTTCCTATTTTCTTTCTCTTTCTCACGTTCTTACTCCCTTTTCCAATAACCCAGCAGCCTTCTAATCTCTTTTCCACCTCTTTCCTTAACCCCAGACGTGCCAAAGACAATACACAGCCAGCAACTACTTGATAATCACACTTTACAACAAATATCAACTTAATGAAACTTAACCTTAAAGTAAACACATTTCTCTTTCTCTTCTTTCACTTCTCTTTAATTTTTAACCACAAAACATGTCCAGCACCAGCTTAAAATTTGTTTTCGGTATCAAAATAAATAGCATAACACGTCTATGAAATTTCGTAAAAATCGGAATCCGAAAATTTGCCGCGGTTCGATCGGTGCCCTAAACCGAGCCGAAACCTTGACGATTTTCACAGAACCGTAACCGTACGACGTCGTCGTATAATTTTGGTCCCAAAACTCTTTGAATCATGTATGTAAACATATAAAATCATATCAAATTCATTTACTTTAAAATATTGCGCGTTTTCGATATTTTTCGATCGCGCGAGCCAAAAACCTTAATTGGCTCCGTTTATGTCTTTCGACGATAAACGAACTTAAAAACTCTCTTGTTTATCATTTTTAACTCATATATAATCATTTCTCAATTCATATATTTCATGTAAATGCCATATATCATGTCATACTCTGACGCATTTAAATAAAAATGCATAAAATGCATGTAATGACGTCAAAAAGACGTATGACTCTGGTCAAGGGTGTCACAATTCATTCTCATTCCCTTCCTTACTCTTTCCTTTCCTTTTTTTTATCACTCTTGGTTTTACCACTCATTTTTTATTTCCCCCCTATTTATAGGTGTTATGTATGTGTGGTATGAATGCATGAATGCATACATCTATCACGTCATAATTCATTTTAATGTCAAAGGATGAATGCAAAGGTCTCATCAAGGGTATCCTAAAGGGAAGGTTCTAATTTGGATGAGAAAACTGAGTGGTTAATAGGGACCCTTGTGCGCCTAAAGTAAGGATATACCTCGCCACATGTGAAACAGAGAGTTTCGCGTGGTTCCGACAGTACGCTTACTTTTGGGCCACCTCCAAAAAGATTAGAAGTGGTTTTCGGCACCAAGGTGGGACACTTTCGCTGTCCGTTGGCATCATCAAGGAGATATGTCAATCAAACGCTACTCGTTATCCCGACTCACAAGAAGTTTTATAGAGAGAGAAGAAATTCATTTGAAATTCATTTTTTCATGATTTTGAAAAACTCATCATCATCATCATCAATTTTGAAAACTATGCACATCATATGCAAATGCAATTTATTTTCTTATAAGTCAAAATCTTCTTCACAGCTTCTTTAGGAAAGAGCCTTATTTCCTGCAAAAGGATGTTAAGAAAGAAATATGCAATGATATGAATGCAATGGTAACCCTCACTTAACTTTAGTTAAGTATGTTTCCCCAATGGAGTCGCCAGATTGTGAACCCTTACCAAAGGTCGCTGCCCCCTTTCGAGCCGCCGGGCCGATCCGCGAGGGAAGTCGGTTGGCCGGGGATGTTCACTCGGGGTGAAAAGTGTGTGTAGAGTCGCCACTTAATTTATTTTTTTAAAGGGGAAAAATTAAGAAAGAACCCCTTAGTGACTCCATTTTGCGATTAACCTATTTCTAGATTAATCGCCCCAATGAATGAAATGCACTAGTCTTCGAACCCGAGGTGGATTCAGAGGTTATGTCATGCATTCATATCAAATGTTTCTTCTCCTAAATGAATGTTATGCAGGAATGATGATTCGAACAAAATGTATGGAAAAGGAGAGGGGAGACCTGCTATTTGAGGTTATATGTAACGTCCTCTCTTATACCTTACGTCATAAAACATGTCATATATTTTTTTTTATAGATATATTATCTTTTAATTCTCACATTAACCTATTCCAATTCAAACATTAATCAACATATATCAAACATAAACCAATCACCAAACATACATATTATAATTCTTTATTTACCTAACACTGTGTCTTATTATCCCAAAACTTAATAAACATATATATATACATGCCAAACCAGAAAAGTAATGCTATACAGAAATAGCATTAAACAAAACTCTATATGCAGCTGATACAGATAATGTGATGTGAGGGAGAGAGGCCTAGGCTTCAGCTGTACCGACCTGAGCAATAGACCAGTGAAGTCTCAGTACTTCACTCAGACAACAGACCTGAAACATAATATGCGATTTGTGTGAGTCGCAAAACTCAGCAAGTGCTAAACAAAGCATTAATATAACAAATAAGGCAAACATCAAAACATATCAATGTCAATCATATTCAGGTCATTTATAACATATATATCAAACTATAACATCCAATATATAATGACATGTCATTTCTTATTCTTTAGTTGTGATTTATCGACCAAAAGTTGCCCCTGGAATTTCACGGCATAACAGTAACCATAGCTGGCCAGCAAACCTGTAAGACCGGAATACATCGTCGGTCATAAAGGGATCCGCAGATCAACCTTTTATATGCAGTATTCACCAGATCATTCTGCATTTTATAGGACCCGTAGGTCTTTCTATAACATATTAGACCAGTAGGCCTTTCCATCAAATCATAGAGGAAACCGTAGTTTCTCTAACGTGAAATCTGCAACATTGGCAACGACGCTCACAACAGCCTTATTTAAGTTCTGTTAACATATGCTTGTAATTCATGCTTATCACATCGTGATGCTTATATAATCATATAATCATATAATCACATAACGGGTTTCATTACCGGTAACAATAAGATGGTATAAACATATATCATTTAATCCAGATCACAAAACTCAACTGGTCGGATTTCAGTACCGACTCAGGAACCACAAACATAGCAATTCATATATCACATATAACCAATTGACCGGGCTTCAGTACCGGTCTAAACAATTTATCAAAAGTAATATAATAACAAATCATACCTCATAGGTCTTCAGATCTCAATTCCAGTCTTTATATCACTATATAACATGCTTGGCAATATCACATAATTCATATCAAACACATATAAGTAAGTGGTCTTAGCACTTACCTCACTACTGTGAACTCGGTGGCCTCAGATTTCTTACCCCGCGCCGCTCGAGAACTCGATGCGCTTATAATGCATAACATAGCAATGATGTTCAATTAACCAAATTAGAAATCCATATATGCTATGATGCATGATTTCATAATTAATCTCTGTGTTATTTCTGTTTAAAATTAAATCCATAAATTCTCAATTTAAAACTTATTTCATAACATAATTGAACATATTATAAATCCCAATTTTCCATATAATAATTATAATTAAGAATAATTATAATTATTAAAACCAATTCCAAGTTTAAATAAACCATAAAAATAATTAAAAACAATTTCATATTTAAATTCTTTAACCAAACATTTTAAATCTGAATTTTTAGCCTAAAAACGATCTCAAAATAAATTTCTCACGTCAAAAACGGATTCAAGACATCGAAAATAGGCTGGAAGGGCTAAAACATAATTTATAAAAGTTTTCGGGTCAAAAGTGCAATTATTAAAAAGTGAGGGACTAAAATGCAATTTACCAAAAATATACATTTCTGCCCAGAAGGGCTAATTTGTAACAAAACAATAACTATAGGGGTCAAATTGCAATTTCCACAATTAAATTCTGTTGGACTAAATTGAAAACATGTAAAAATTCAATCTGAAGGACTTAAATGCATAAATAAATTAAGTTCAGGAGTTAAAATGAGGTTATACCGAAATCTAGGCACCAGAACAGCAAAATTCCCTAAAACGCACGCCTATGTGACGTTTAGCACCGCGCGCCTCGTAGGGATCAAAACGTAGAATCTGTGTGCATTTTGATCTCGCCCGCAGCCTCTCGCCTGTGTCTCGCGCAGGACCCCAAAACGCACGCCCAAGGTGCCGTTTTGGTCGTTTTCCTCACCCATGGGCAGAAGCTTTCCAGCAGCTTCCCTGTTTTCCCGTCAGAATTTTTCGGCCAAATTCGGCCTCCCCAGCCAATTTCCCGGCCTAACCCCGACCTAAAACTTCAACCTAACTCCACTGCAACCTTTCCCAACAGATCAAACTCTCTCATACACGTTCTTTTTCTCTATTTTTTCTCTTTTCTTCCCTTTTCCTCGTCTGTCCTCTGTTTTCGATAATCGGCTGTTTCCTCTCTTTTCCGGCTAACCCGACAACCTTCTCTCACTTCTAACCCTTTCCTTACCTTCCTCAGACACTAAAGAACACAAGCTAGTTAATTTTTAGGCTACCCTTTCTCTTTTCTCTTCTGTTTTCTTCCTTTCTTTCTTTCTCTCGTTTTTCTTTTCTTTCTAGTTTCTTTGCTCACATCTGAATCTTTAATAAACCCTCGATTCTAATCTCTTCTCCAGATTCTAATTAAGCTATTTTAACTCCAGAATACTTTCTTAACACCTCCAGCTTGTTTATTTAGTCAAAGCAACAAAAACTCCACTTTACCCTTTCATTAGGGTTTTCTCAAAAACCTACCATAACTAACTTCACCAAATCTGTCCAAAACCACTTCTAATTCTGGATTTCAGTAGTTTTTTGAGGTTAAAACAATTAAAATGACATGTGGTTAAAGTTTCGTCAAAATCGGAATCCGAAAACGAGTCGTCGTTCGGTCGGTGCCCTAAACCGACTCTGAAACTCGACGTTTTTCGCGGAACCAAAACCGTACGACATCGTCGCATAATTAAGGTTCCAAAACACTTTAAACATATTTAAAAACATACCAAAACATATCCAAGTCAAAAAGTTCATATTTTACGCGATTTCGGTATTTTCCGATCGCGCGGGTCCGAAAATCCTAATTAGCTTCGTTCGAATCTTTCAACGGCAAACGAGCCTATAACATAACTTTTTTCTCTTATTTAAATCATATATTATCAAATATAAATCATATAATCCATAATCAACTTATTTATCACATTAAATTATGATGCATTTTAATGAAAATGCATAAATGCATGAAATGACCTCGGTTTGACGTAGGGTTTGGGTCCGGGGTGTCACAACTCTCCCCTCCTTAAGAATTTTGTCTTCAAAATTTCGTACCTGAACTCTTAAATAGTTGTGAATATTTCTCTCTCATCCGTGCCTCTGTTTCCCAAGTGGCCTTGCCCTGAGAATGATGTCTCCAATGTACTTTAACCATAGGAATATCCTTGTTTCGAAGCTGTCGAACCCTAAATTCTAAGATATCCAATGGTTCCTCTGTGTAACTCAAATTCTCAGCCACCTCAAATGTCTGCTCGTTAATCACATGAGTTGGATCTGACCTGTATCTTCTAAGCATGCTCACATGAAAAACATTGTGGATCTGTGCCAAATCTGTAGGTAAAGCTAACCTGTAAGCCAATGGACCAACTTTCTCAGTGATTTCATATGGACCAATGTACCGTGGTCGTAGTTTTCCTTTCTGCCCAAAACGGATAATGCCTTTCCAAGGTGAAATTCGAAGGAAAACTTTATCTCCGATGCTATACTCCATCTCTCTGTGATGTTGATCCGAATAGCTTTTCTGTCTGTCTTGTGCTGCCTTTAGCTTTGCCTTTACAATGATGATCTTGTCCACTGTTTCCTGTACTAGCTCTGGACCCTCTAAGGTTCTTAACCCCTCTTCGTCCCAACAAATAGGACTTCTGCACTTCCTGCCATAGAGTGCCTCATAAGGAGCCATACCAATACTGCTGTGAAACTGGTTGTTGTACGCGAATTCCATCAAACTGATGTAGCTATCCCAAGAACTTTGGAATTCCAACACACATGCCCGCAACATATCCTCAAGTGTCTGTATAGTCCTCTCTGACTGTCCGTCTATTTAAGGATGAAAAGCAGTACTGAAATGCAACTTCGTGCCCAAACCTGTCTGTAAACTTTGCCAAAATCTCAAAACAAACCGCGGATCTCGGTCAGATACTATGGATAAAGGTGCTCCATGTAGTCTGACCACCTCATTCACATACTCAATAGCCAGCTGATCCAATGAAATGCCCCACCGGATCGGAATAAAATGAGCTGACTTCGTAAGTCGATCCACAATTACCCATATAGCATCATGCTTCCGCTGCGTCTTTGGCAAAGCTGTGACAAAATCCATCGTGATCCTTTCCCATTTCCAGACAGGTATAGGTAAAGGCTGTAATTTACCTGCTGGAGCCTAGTGCTCGGCCTTGATTTGTTGACAAATCAGGCACTTGGCTAAAAACTCAACCACATCTCTCTTCATTTTGGGCCACCAATAATGAGTTTTAACTGACTGGTACATCTTTCTCGCTCCGGAATGCATGGTATAAACTGCATTATGTGCCTTATCCAAAATCTCATTCCGTAGCCCGTCCACATCAGGTACACAAAGGCGGTGGTTTAACATCAGCACACCGCTATCTAGGGTAAATGAGGTTACCTCTCCCAGCTTAACTCTGTCGATAAGGCTCAAAAGCTGTGGATCTCTGGTCTGATTAAGCTGAATCTTCTCTTTTAACACCGGTCTGATTTTCCAAGTAACTAATAAAACACTGTTGGAATCTTCATCCAGGTCTATATTCAACTTCTTCAACTTACTCACAAGTGATAAAGAGGATACCTATGAATAAGCTGAAGTACCGTTTCCTTTCTTGCTAAGAGCATCGGCTACAACATTAGCCTTTCCTGGATGGTACTCAATGGTACAGTCGTAGTCCTTTAACAACTCGATCCACCGTCTCTGTCTGGAGTTTAATTCTTTCTGAGTCATTAAGTGCTTCAGGCTCTAGTGGTCAGTAAAGATCTGGAAAGTCTCTCTATAAAGGTAATGCCTCCAGATTTTCAAAGCAAAAATCATAGCGGCTAGCTCGAGATCGTGGACTGGATAGGACTTCTCATGCGCAGCTGCCGTGAAGCATAAGCAATGACATTACCTCGCTGCGTCAAAACACAGTCCAATCCCTGAAGTGAAGCATCACTATAAATCACAAAACCGATTGTACCCGAAGGAATAGTTAACACTAGTGCTGTCATTAACTTCTCCTTTAACTGATCAAAACTGTACTGACAAGCCTCTAACCAAACAAAAGGTACGTATTTCCGAAGCAATTTGATCAAAGGTGCTGCTATCAAAGAGAACCCCTCGATGAACCAGCGATAGTAACCGGCCATACCGAGAAAACTCCTGATATCTGTGGTACTCCGCGATTGCGGACAATTCTGCACTGCTTCTACTTTCCCGAAATCAACTTCAATACCATCCGTAGATATAATATGTCCCAGAAACATTACATGATCAAGCCAGAATTCACACTTACTGAATTTGGCATACAGCTGTCTTTCTCGAAGGATCTGCAAAACTGTCCTCAGGTGTCTCTCGTGCTCCAAAGAATTCTCCGGATATATCAAAATATCGTCGATGAACACAATAACAAACTGATCAAGGAATGACTGAAATATCTTGTTCATCAACGCCATGAATACAGCTGGAGCATTCGTTAACTCGAATGGCATTACTAGAAACTCGTAATGACCATACCGAGTCCGAAAAGCTGTCTTCGGAATATCTTCCGTAGCTATCTTCAACTAGTGATAGCCTGATCTCAAGTCAATCTTGGAGAAAACCTTAGCTCCCTAAAGCTGATCAAACAAGTCATCCACTCTGGGTAATGGATACTTGTTCTTGACTGTCACCTGATTCAGACGGCGGTAATCTATGCACAATCTCATGGTTCCATCCTTCTTCTTCATGAATAGCACTGGTGCACCCCAAGCTGACACACTGGGTCTAATGAAACCTCTGTCAAGCAACTCCTGCAGTTGCTTCTTCAGCTCCTGTAGCTCCAGTGGTGCCATTCTGTAAGGTGTAACAGAAATGGGGGCCGTACTTGGAACTACCTCAATAGACATATCAACCTCTCTATCCGGCGGAAAACCCGGCAAATCCTCTGAGAAGACATCCTGAAACTCTCTGACCACTGGGATGTCCTCCACCCTACTGTGCTGCTCTCTCGTGTCGATGACGTGTGCTAAGTAGGCTTCACAGCCTCTATGAATCGAGCTGAATGCTGTCATCGCTGAAATCAAACATCCCGGCACTGCTCGTCGTTTGCCGCAGAAAACAACCCTTGTTAGCCCTGGTGGCTCAAAAACGACCTCTTTGGCATAGCAATTAACCTTAGTTCTATGCTGTGCCAACCAATCCATACCCAGTATGATGTCAAAATCATAAAAGGGTAGTAAAATCAGATCTGCTGGTAAAGTCTGGTCCCCAAAAAAAATCTCACAATGTGGGAATAGGTGTTTCACTCTCTCAATTTCCCCCAAAGGTGTATGTACGGTAAGATCATAATCTAAGTGTTTAGGCTCTCTCTGTGTTTGGGCGGACATATGAGATTATATAAATGAATGCGAGGACCCAGGGTCTATCAATGCATAAGCAATAAAATCAGGTTTAATGAAAGAGAGTTTACCAGCAATCACTTCTAGAGCATCGAGAGCCTCGTCCCGCGTCAAAGCATATACTCGAGCCTGAGCTGGAGCCTGTGATGTCGTCCGCTGAGCACTACCTTTGCCAAAACTAGCTCCTGACTGAGAAGTCTGCCCTCTACCTCTGCCTCTGCCTCTGCTAAAACCCGACTTGGCCCCACTAGCACGGGGAATCTGTACTGAAGCCTCAGATGGTGCTCGACCAAACTCTTGGCGTTTGGGACATTCGTTAAGAAAATGTCCCTGTTCGCCACATATATAGCAGGCGCCAGTGTAACGCCAGCATTCACCCTAGTGGCGTCTGCCGCAATAAGTGCACTATGGTCTCGAATGGCTCTGACCCCCACCTGTACTACCCTGATTTGAAAATCCACCCCTCTGTGGTCCAGTCTGAGAACCCCTCTAAAAGCTTTATGCTTTGCCCCTGAAACCAGATGGAACAGGTGCTCTCTGGAAAGGACGCCTCCGGGAACCACCCGCGTCCTGAGCCTGAATATCTCTCTCTCTCTTCGGCATTGGAGGTCCCTCCGTCGGAAGCCTCTCTATCCAGATGACCGCAGCTCGTAACTTTGTGAAGCTCTCCAGATCACCAGGTGTGATCTTTGTCCGAATGTCATATCTCAAACCCTCTTCAAAACGGCAGCACTTGTCTCTCTCTGTGGCCACCAAGAAATCTGCATACTGTGACAGCTGAGTGAACTTCTCCTCATAATCTGCCACTGATAAGTCCTCATGTGATATGTTAAGGAACTCTCTCTGTTTCTGATCTCTGTATACCTCTGGGGTATACTTTTCTTTAAACTCATACAGAAAGTCATTAAGTTAACACTGGTGGTCTAACTCTAGAATTTGGCACCGTCTTCCACTAGTTATAAGCGTTACCCTGCGGAAGTTAAACGCTGTAGTCGTACCTCTTATCGGGGGTACTATCCATCATCTCAAACACGCGGTCCATCCGCTCTAACCAAAGCTCAGCCTCTGCTCGATCCGTCTAGAAATCCACTGCACCTAACTTCTGTAGCTCTTTGAAATTTCTCTTTCTTTTAGCAGGTGCGTGACCAGGATCAGATGCATGGGGCTCAAAAGAACCCTCTACAGACAATGCAGGGTCAGCTGAACCCTCTCCCCTCTGAGAACCATGTGAATGCTCCATGATTCTATATAAATGTCATATGTCAAATAATGCATATGAATGAATTCACATATAATGCAGACAGTTAGGCCCTGAGGGGCCGTAGACCAACTCTGATACCACTAAATGTAACGTCCTCTCTTATACCTTACATCATAAAACATGTCATATTTTTTTTTTATAGTTATATCATCTTTTAATTCTCACATTAACCTAATCCGCAGATCAACCTTTTATATGCAGTATTCACCAGATCATTCTGCATTGTATAGGACCCGTAGGTCTTTCTATAACATATTAGACCAGTAGGCCTTTCCATCAAATCATAGAGGAAACCGTAGTTTCTCTAACGTGAAATCTGCAACATTGGCAACGATGATCACAACATCCTTATTTAAGTTATGTGAACATATGCTTGTAATTCATGCTTATCACATCGTCATGCTTATATAATCATAAAATCATATAATTACATAACTGAGTTTCAGTACCGATAACAATAACATGGTATAAACATATATCATTTAATCCAGATCACATAACTCAACTGGTCGGATTTCAGTACCAACTCAAGAACCACAAACATAGTAATTCATATATCACATATAACCAATTGACCGGGCTTTAGTACCGGTCCAAACAATTTATCAAAAGTCATATAATAAATACCTCATAGGTGTTCAGATCTCAATTCCAGTCTTTATATCACTATATAACATGCTTGGCAATATCACAGAATTCATATCAAACACATATAAGTAAGTGGTCTTAGCACTTACCTCAATGCTGTGAACTCGGTGGCCTCGGGTTCCTTACCCCACGCCGCTCGAGAACTCGATGCACCTATAATGCATAACATAGCAATGATGTTCAATTAACCAAATCAGAAATCCATATATACTATGATGCATGATTTCATAATTAATCTCTGTGTTATTTCTGTTTAAATTAAATCCATAAATTCTCAATTTAAAACTTATTTCATAACATAATTGAACATATTATAAATCCCAATTTTCCATATAATAATTATAATTAAGAATAATTATAATTATTAAAACAAATTCCAAGTTTAAATAAACCATAAAAATAATTAAAACCAATTTCATATTTAAATTCTTTAACCAAACATTTTAAATCTGAATTTTCAGCCTCAAAACGATCTCAAAATAAATTTCTGACGTCAAAAACAGATTCAGGACGCGAAATTAGGCTGGAAGGGCTAAAACATAATTTATAAAAGTTTCTGGGTCAAAAGTGCAATTATTAAAAATTGAGGGACTAAAATGCAATTTACCAAAAATATACATTTCTGCCCAAAAAGGTTAATTTGTAACAAAACAGTAACTATAGGGGTCAAATTGCAATTTCCATAATTAAATTCTATTGGACTAAATTGAAAGCATGTAAAAATTCAATCTGAAGTACTTAAATGCATAAATAAATTAAGTTCAGGGGTTAAAATGAGGTTATACCGAAATCCAGGCACCAGAACAGCAAAATTCCCTAAAACGCATGCCTCTGTGCCGTTTAGCACCACGCGCCTCGCAGGGATCAAAACGCAGAATCTGCGTGCGTTTTGATCTCGCCCGTAGCGTCTCGCCTGTGCCTCGCGCAGGACCCCAAAACGCACGCCCAAGGTGCCGTTTTGGTCGTCTTCCTCACCCACGGGCAAAAGCTTTCCAGTAGCTTCCCCTGTTTTCCCGTCAGACTTTTCTGGCCAAATTCGGCCTCCCCAGCCAATTTTTCGGCCTAACCCCGATCTAAAACGTCAACCTAACTCCCCTACAACCTTTCCCAACAGATCAAACTCCCTCATGCATGTTCTTTTTCTCTCTTTTTTCTCTTTTCTTCCCGTTTCCTCGTCTGTCCTCTGTTTTCGATAATTAGTTGTTTCCACTCTTTTCTGGCCAACCCGACGGCGTTCTCTCACTTCTAACCCTTTCCTTACCTTCCTCAGACACTAAAGAACACAACCCAGTTAATTTTTAGGCTACCCTTTCTCTTTTCTCTTTTGTTTTCTTCCTCTCTTTCTTTCTCTCGTTTTTCTTTCCTTTTCTAGTTTCTTTGCTCACATCTGAATCTTCACTAAACCCTCAATTCTAATCTCTTCTCCAACACCTACTTAAGCTATTTCAACTCCAGAATACTTTCTTAACACCTCCAGCTTGTTTATTTAGTCAAATGAACAAAAACTCCACTTTACCCTTTCATTAGGGTTTTCTCAAAAACCTACCAAAACTAAATTCACCAAATCTGTCCAAAAAAACTTCCAATTTTGGATTTCAGTAGCGTTTTGAGGTTAGAACAATTAAAATGACATGTGGTTAAAGTTTCGTCAAAATCAGAATCCGAAAACGAGTCGTTGTCCGGTCGGTGCCCTAAACCGACTCCGAAGCTCAACGTTTTTCGCGGAACCGAAACCGTATGACGTCGTCACATAATTAAGGTTCCAAAACTCTTTAAAACATATTCAAAAACATACCAAAACATATCCAAGTCAAAAAGTTCATATTTTATGCGATTTCGGTATTTTTCGATCGCGTGGGTCCGAAAACCCTAATTAGCTCCGTTCTTGTCTTTCGACGGCAAACGAGCCTATAACATAACTTTTTTCTCTTATTTAAATCATATATTATCAAATATAAATCATATAATCCGTAATCAACTTATTTATCACATTAAATTATGATGCATTTTAATGAAAATGCATAAAATGACGTCGGTTTGACGTAGGGTTTGGGTCCGGGGTGTCACATTATATCTCGAATATGTCAAAATACTCTCTTTTGAATGAGAGATCAAGGTCAATGTAGTTCGAACTTGCCTATTTAAAGGCGATGGAGGGGGTGTATGCATGTATACATGCTATGAGTGTGTGAGAAGTGAATTTAGGCCTAGGGGCCGAAAAGGGAGTTTATTGACGTCCGTGGTCGAAATGTAGGCCTAGTGGCCGAAAAAGAGTTTATCGACTTCCGTGGTCAAAAAGTGGAGTTTATTGACGTCCATGGTAAAAAATGGAGTTTATCGACGTCCATGGTCGAAAAGTGTGAAATTTAGGCTTAGCGGCCGAAAAAAGGAGTTTCATGACTTCCGAGGTTAAAATTGTGATTTTGTTGGTCTAGTGACCGAAAAAGGAGTTTTATGACTTCCGTGGTCAAAAATGTGATTTTGTTGGTCTAGGGACCGTAAAAGGAGTTTTATGACTTCCGAGGTCAAAAATGTTGTTTTGATTTGATTTCCGTTGGGGAATATTGATTTTTAGGCCTTTTCGCCAAAAGTGTGTTTTTTGTGTGTTTCCGCTGGGGAAAAAGGGGTTTTGTTAGGCCTTGGGCCAAAAAGTTATTTTTTGATGTGGTGCAGCGGCCAAAAATGTGTTTGTTTAGGCGTTATAACCAAAAAAGTGATTTAGCGGCACTGTGGCCGAAAAGTCTTAATTTTGGTGGCGCAGCGGCCAAAATGAGTGATTATAACGGCATATTTTGCCAAAAATGTGTATGCATGAGATGCAAAATGTCATGTATGCATGATGCGAGATGTAATAAAAGAATAAATCAAACAGAAAGAGTTTCGGAGTATACCTGTGGAAGTTGACGTCCGCTCCTTAGCTTCAGCTTGATTTGGACTTATTTTTATATGATTAATGTATGCAAATGCAAGTTATCAAAGAGATGCAGTGCAGAAAGCAGTAAAGAATTGCCTTTGAGATGAAGAATCACCGTAGGCAAGAAGGGAGAAGAGAGCAGCTGTCAACACAGCTCAAGGTGTGAAGAAAATGATGGTTTTGGGGGGTATTTATAGGTGAAATTCGGCCAAAAGTCAACAGAGGGCGGCCTGGGCTGCTGTCGAGGGTGGCTGGGGCTGCCTTGGAGGGCGGCCAGGGCTGCCTCCAGAGGGCGGCCGAGACTGCCTTGGAGGGCGGCCAGGGCTGCCTTCTCTCTGCAACTCGCACGTTTTTCATTCCGGAGTCTTTTCGGGACGTTCCGGGACTCTGATGGCTGTTCCGAGGGCATTTCTGTGACCCTCATAAAATCCCGGACATTTTAAGTACCATGAAGGGTTGCTTCCGGTGCTGTTTTACGAAAATGTCCGGTCCAGCGCGATTGTTCGCGATCTGCGGAAAATGATTTTCCAGGCATCAAAATTCGAGTATTCACATATATATACTTTCATTTATTGAGTTTGAATTAATTTGTGGCTAATGTGAATGAATATTGTTGTGTTTAAATATTATGTATTTGTGTACAATTTATGTGACAGTGTATACATGCAATTGTGATTATTGCTTTGCAAATGTATAGAGTGAAATGAATTCTGTAGACAGTATATACATGCTATATATAATGCCATATATACCAATACATAGAAAGTATATATGACAAGATATATGTCTCATATATACTTTCGTATATTGAGTTTAAATTAATTTGTAGCTAATGTGATTGAATATTGTTGTGTTTAAACATTATATATTTATGTCCAAATTATGTGACAGTATGTTATTATTGCTTTTGAGATGTATAGAGTGAAATGACTTTTGTAGATAGTATATATAACATTGAGAAGTATAATCAACAGGATCACGAAAAACTGTCCACAAAGCTCTAATAACATGACAACAAGGAAACTTGTCTAATGGTCAAACTCCACCCGTACAACTCCTAGCAGATATGTCAACAACTCTAGAATATTTTTCATCTAATACTTGATACTTGTTATCCCTAATCCCGAACACCTTCTGTGACACCCCGATTTAAATCCTAGGTCATTTTAACGTCATTACATGCATTTTGTGCATTTTTTATTAAAATGCATTATAATTTGATATGATATATGATATGATAATTAAGTAAATGATTTGGATATGTTTTGAATATGATGATATATGATTTGAATGAGAATTTCAAGCTATGCTATGTGACATTCCAACCCTAAACCCTTTGTCAAACCGACGTCATTTCATGCATTTTATGCATTTTCATCAAAATGCACCATGATATAATTTGATTAATAAGTTAAATATGGATTATATAAATTATATTTGATGATAAATGATTTGAATAAGAGAAACAAGTTATGTTATAGGCTCGTTTGCCGTTGAAAGACACAAACGGAGCTAATTAGGATTTTCGGACCTACGCGATCAGAAAACGCCGAAATCGCGTCAAATATGAACTAAATGACTTTGATATTTTGAGATATGATTATTAACATGTTTTAAAGTGTTTTGGAACCAAAATTATATGACGACGTCGTACGGTTTTAGTTTCGCAAAAATCGTCGAGTTTCGGACTCGGTTTAAGGCACCGACCGAACCGCGATAAATTTTCGGATTCCGATTTTTACGAAATTTCATACACGTGTTATACTATTTATTTTGACAC
>CANUEY010176519.1:0-61733 GCA_948099555.1 Croton setiger
ATATATATTATCAATGGTAATAAATATTTTGGTTTGAAAGCATTTTCAAAATATTATAAAGGAACCAGAAAATAATAAATAATGGTAGACCAATTGCACTAACTGAAATTGACATCATAACTCTTGGGAAGTTTATACATACGGCCTAAGTTTCCCATTTTACATAAGTCTTACAAATCGAATAATACTGATGTGCTTGTAATAATAATACCATGTTACTTACAAAATAATAATATAATCTTACTTCTTACTCTAACTAAGAATTTCAGTAAACAAAACTTTTGGCTTAAAAAGCTTTATATGATTATATATATACTTTTTTCTAATGTATTGTTGAGTAAGGTAGCAAGCTCTCTTTTTAGGACATTAATTAAAAAGATTATAAAAGACCCAATTGTTTGTCAATTGAGTTTCCAATCTGAGTTATTACCATAATTAGACTAGTTGTTTCAGCAATAGTGTATATATATTAGCATCTTTTCACTTTGTTATATGTGTGACAAAAATGTGCCCAAAGAGAGGCACTCACCATAATAGATGGGTAGTAATTTCAATAAAAATAAAAATGTAACAAAATATGTCACTGACGCCATAGACCCAGTTAGGAGATGGGTTAAACCATTTAATTAATGGGTGAATATTCATTTTGAATTGTGATTTAAATTGCCTGATCCAAAAAATCATTACTCACTTAATAGCAATAATAATTTATGGGTCGAGAACTTTTCAATGATATATAATTCCTACAATTCAATAAACATCAATAAATTTCAATACGATTTAGTTAACTTCAGTACAATTCAACATCAGTAAGTTTTAATACAATTCATTAAGTCTCAATACAATTCAGTATTAGATAACTTCAATACAATTCAGTAAATGTTAATACAATTCAATAAATTTTAATACCATTTAGTAAAATGCAATAGAAATCATAAACAGACACGTTATCTTCATCTTCTTTGTCAAACAAACATTAGCTGCCACCTGTCACCATTACATTTCAACTCTGAAAAAAATTAACAAATCATATGTTATCAAAAAGTTATCGACTTGTAGATTCAAATTATGATCTTACATTTTTGTGGCTCCACCATATGCGGACGAAAAAAGCAAAAAAATATCCTCGGGGATCGAAAAACGGTGATGAAACATAGCAAGTTATATATCATTCGAAAGATCGACTTATAAATTCTAAATATGGTTTTATTCCTTATGACTTCACTGTATGCGATTGAAAAATGAAAAAATAAGCACGTTTCTCTCTCCTCAATGACTAGAAAATGACGATGATCGAGGTAAACTACTACATCAAATTGAAGTTTTTGAAAAGAGGAGTCTAATGGTACTTTTAGATTTTGAATATGATCACCTGAAGACCTTGAAAGTTGCTCGGAAAGAAAGCTTAAGCTTTGAACATGGAGTCTTACGTTTCAATTTTCTTTTTTAATTTTTTTGAATAATAATAAAAAAATAACATCAAAACAAAGGTTAAAATGGTAAAAGCATTAAAAAGAAATATATTTTAAAATGTCAAAGTAAAATGACTATTTTTTAGTTAAAAATGAAAAGTGTGCTAAAATATATAATTTCCCTTTGTTTTGTTTTGATTTGAAATTTGAAAGAATTTATGAATTTCGCCATCAAATAATTTATTTTCCTTCGAAATTTCAATTTTATTTATGAGACAAAATAAGAATACAATTACCAAAATCGTCAACCAATTATGTAGAAGTAGCTAAAAGTAGTTTATATAATAGATTGATTATATGTCATTATAAATGTTAGGTAAGATTCCACATTTCTATCAAAGAATTAAAAATAAAAACTAATGGGACCAATTACTAGAAATTGCACTGTAGATTGTTAATTAGTCCAACTTAATCATGCATAATCGTAGTTTAGGGAGCTATTTAGAAACTCTCTTTTACCTCACAAATTTCCTTAGGAAATAATTCTTAATTTGACATTTGATGGGTACGTGAGAGCTATCTCAAGAGATTTATAGTTATTTCTATCTTAATTTTGATTTTACGTTGGCTTCCAATTTTGAAATACCTATTGGCTGATCTAATCGTATGTAACAAAACGAAAAAGACCAACCATTATTATTTATTCCTCTTGATTCAATTAAAATTAAACAAACAAATACCAATTAAAATGTGACCTTATTTTTTATAAAAATATGAAAAATACTCGATTATTTTTTCTAAAACTGGCAATGATTATGAATTTTCTTTTTTGAGGGATTAACATTAGCATTTAAATTGGAAATTTTGTCTCAAATAAGTAGAATATATAGTATGTGTATACATATACAGATCATGTATGGGACCGACTCTCTAATTATAAATGCTTTATCTTTTAAATTCAGAAATAGCAATTTTAATTTATGATATGTGGATAGTTAATAATTTAAATTTATAATCTAACATATCGCAACTTATAGTTTGAATTTAGTATAACATCTCTAATTTGTTTAGAAGGAGAGTTCCAATGACTACATAATTGATTGTCATGTTTATTTGTAGATATTTATTTTTTTAAATATCTTCAATGCAGCATTTCTTATATTCTTTTCTTTTCTTTTTTTTTGGGCTAACAATTTAATAGACAACTAATCACGTGATAATCAAAAACATTACAGAACCAAGGCAATTACGCTTCTAAGCTACCCTCATTTTTCAAGCTACTCTCAGCTTTCAAGTTAGTTCAGCTCCCAAATTAGTTCTCTTTGTGAGATAGATCAGCTTTTAAGTTAGTTTAACTTTCAAGCCAGTCCAATTTTCGAGATAGCCATTTGAGCTAGTCAGTTTTTAGAAGATTTTACTTTATAACAAGTTTGAGCTTTAGATGACAAACCAGACATTATCACATATTAAGCGAAATTTCTTGCAAGCCAACAGAAATTTTTTATAATTGTTATTCACTCATATTTTGAATTTTGATTTGAACTGTAGCTGATAGATGGACAACCATGGGAAAGTGGTCGCATGGTAATGAATGATTAATTCAAAAAAACTGTATGGTAGTGGTTAGTTATCTCAGAAACAACTTTTGCGCATTAGTGGATGGTTGATTTAGAGATAATCGTGGGAAAATGGTTTTTTAACTAAAAAAGTGCTTTTGTGCATAGTGATTATTTACGTTCTAAGAAACCGCTCCACGTGCAGTAGTGTCGAGACATTTCATGGAATGATTTTATATGGAAGCCATATGATGAAAAAATTTCCAAGTGAATTATGAACAAGATAATGGCAATTTCACTTACACATTTCATACTTGATGTTTCCTCATAATTTCCGAGGGGACAATCACAACCCTTCCTAAATTAAGCCTTCGCATCGCCATCAAAACCTCTTCCAATGCTTATGTGAATGTATGCTTGATATCATTAAATTACTTTTTTCTTTCTTTGACATATTTTGTAGGTTTGGTTTGGCAAATATTTGACGTATAACCATAATGAGAAATCTCTATGGAACAAGCTAAATTTCATACAAATCGAAATTATGGATCATGCTAGATGAGTAGATGTGTCATAAGAAATAGAAAATTGGTATTATTCTCATGTTTTATTTATACATATATAGAAAAAAATTGACTTTTTTGTGTTTGACTCGTCGATTCTCTATCTTAATATGTGAATTTATGAATTTGTGATAGTTTATTCAGTTAAAATTTTATTTAAAAACAAATAAAAATTGGATGAACTTAAAAATTAAAATCAAACATGAAAAAAATAAACCATTTCCTATATAAATAAAATGAAATGAGTAAATTTTATAAAATTATATATTAGAGTGCACTAATAGTGTGACTTATATTAACTTTTTCATTACTTTTGTGGCTCATAATATAATATTGAAATGAGCATAAAAGGGGCAATCCTTCAAAGAGGATTATAGGCGCAAATCTTGGAGTTGCGGTTAATAAGACTCATTGCCAGTTTTTAATTTCCACAAGAGAACTTGATATGTAAATTCCAATGATTAACAAAATTCTACCCACAATCAGCTAGTCTAATGGATAAGACGCTAGATCTCTAAAATAATGTCAAATTTGAATTTTAGTATTGTAAATAGAGAAAATTAGATTAAAATGGTCATGTTATCCGGATGGATTATTCGGCATTTATAATAATACAACTATTTACATAGATAAAAGAATATACTAAATGTAGATAAATTTTTTTCTTTTTTCAATGTATACATAGTTTTTTGACCTATTGGATTTGTGATGAATGGAAAAAATTGACAAACTTATAAAGGAAAAGAATAATTAGATAAGACATTTGGTGGGAACATTAGATTAGAGAAGTCATTATGAAGAGTACTTAATTGATTAGAGCAGCATGCAGTCTTGCACTTTGTGGTGTCCGAGGTCAGGTTCTCATCAATTTCTCTTATATACTATAAATATTTTAGATTAGAAGTCAAATATGTATCCAATAATTACCACTTCCTCCCCACCATAACACTCTTCCCTTCCCATTATTATTTCAATACATATTTAAATCTTGTCAATTAATCATTAATATCCCCTTTTTTATAAAACAAAAGCTCCATAAAATTATATGGATATCTTATAATTATTTATAAATTAAAAAAAAAATGCGTTCGACCCGAACCCTTGCAAATATGGCTAGCTCCGTCCCTAATGTCTAATTAGTTCAGCTAATCATAATTCCTAATTACAAAAGAGTAATCATTTTCATTATGCAAACTTTCTTAACTTTTGGAATTTTATCCATAAAAGAATTTATATATACAAGTCATCAAATTGTAGTGTGAGCTTAGAATAGTATAATGATTCTTTGTAGTTCAAAAATATTATAATCTACTCATATAAATAAAAAACACCGAATTATTGATTGTGAGTTGGATAACATATAATAATTTGTGATGTGAATATTACGCAACATTAATTTGGTTTCTATTGCTAATTATAAAAACAGACAGTCATTATATGATGGAAAAATTACATTTTCATTTGCTTGTATTTTTTTAAAATAGATTATTTTAATAAAATTATACAAAAACTCATTTTATCTATTTTTTCCGTTAAAGATAATGGTAGAAGGTAAATCTATGGGCCTTTTTAAAAAAACTAAAAAATTTGAAGGACTGAAATGAAAATGGGTAGAACTTCTTCTACTTCCTTCAGAATCGCCGTCACCAGACTGGATTGGAGCATCCTCTTAATATGCTCGTCTCTTCCTGCTTCCTTATAATCTAAAACAATCTGCAATTATGTAATCGCAAACATAAGATATTCTAATTTTTTATTTTATTGTTCGGTGCTAAGGAATTTTATGGCACTGGAAGTAAACAAAACAAATTTTTATTTTACTTGAACATATTTATATCACTTCAAATATTTTAGCTTTAATTCTCCATCTTGCTTTATTTTTGTCTGGCATAAACAAGTATTACCTCTCCCATAGCTACAACCATGTATCTGTTTCCTTGCTTTCTATTTCTTAATCAAATCTCGTCGTTTCACGAATGGACGCCCGGCGGAAGCTCCTGGTAAGATGGCGGCAGCAGGAGCTCAGTTGAGCAGAAATGCTTATTTTTGACAGCCTGCAACTTTTTCATTTCAGTCCTCCTTTTTTCTATTTTCTAAGGTCTCATAAAATTACATTTTGATCTTCTTATCTTTATTTTTAACTGAAAAACAAATGGAAGGATATTTTAGTACAATTTTATTAAAATAGAAGAATAAAATAGTCTATTTTAAAAACACAGGGATAAAATCGTATATTAGTTAAAAACACAAGGATAAAAATGTAATTTTCTCTTATAAGATTAAGCAAGTTGTAGCAATTTATTTATTGTTTTGGTTTCTGTTTATGTTCATGAAAAAGTTGATCACTTTTGAGCCTACATTTGTTGAAGCACATTCACCAAAGCTTCAAATTCATTATTATGCCTCAAAAGTTGTATGGAGCTCATTTTCTTGCATTGTAAGAACAAATTAAATTAGTAAAAACCTTACAATATGGCCTAGTCACTAATCCACATGAGTGAAAATAAATAAATTTAATATATATTTATTTAGCATTTTTCTTATATATTGATGATAGAATATAAAATTGGATTCCACATTATTAAGGTTTATTTTTATTATAATTATAAAAAAAATTGATGTAATGAATGGATTTCTCTTTATATATGAAAAACAAAAACAAATAAACAAACAAGTGTTTAAATGAGAAAATTTTTGGCCTTAATTACTTTTGAACTTCAATTTTCTAAAACCAAAGTAAAGAAAAGAGAAATGAAGTGTTTGGCTCACCAACCTTGTTTAGTTTTGATCCCACAACTTAGTAGTCACTAGTCATTCCAATATTTCATTTCAATGGGGATAAGAAACAAGGTTTCTTTTTTTTTTTTTTAAATTTCATCTTTTTTTTTTTTTTGGAAGAGCACCCAATTTTCATAATTTTGCTCCGATCAATTTGAATTTGATTTGAATGGCACACTTGACAATGATACGTGAGTTTTTTAGTGGATATAATTGCATACACTAAATTTCAAATTATGAATCTATTTAAACAAATTCAAATCATTTACTACTTCTTGAATTAGTCACGTTTGTATAATCTATGTTTTTTAGGCAAAATACACTAAGAAAAAAGGGAAAAGTACAATTGCTTATCCTAAAAAAAGCTTGTAATTGTTGTACTCTCCCATGGAATGGATGGGATGGGATGGGATGGGATTGGAGCAATGAGCCCAAATTCCATGTGCACAAAAGGAGTCCTCTACTACTAGGTTAACCCCAGTAGGGCACTCCCACATGTCCACGTAAGATATGGTTTTGGTCGTTTTGTGGTGAGATGGCAGACAAATAGAGAGAAATTCTCCTTAAAATGTCCCCCCGCCCGCCGCCGCCCAAGTCCCATGGTGCTATTTTATATTTCTTAATTATTATTATTATTATCATTACTATTTGTATTGTATAAGGTTGACATTCAAACATACACACAACACTCAATCCGACTACAAAGATAAATGAATCCAACAATTTCAACTCAACCAATATTAAACTCATTTTAGGTACTATTGCAAATTAATTAATATAAACAAATTATTGAACTTATAAATAATTTTGAAGGTTTGCTAGTAAAGTATAAAGAAGACAAAAGTTGATTTAAGATTTGATGATAGTTAGTAAAATTGATGGATGTAATAAAGAAAAGAAAGAAGAGAATAAGAAGGAGAAATTAGACACAAATAGAAATGGGTTAGGGTTGCTTTGTCTAATCAAAATTGGACCCAAAGATCTCATAATAGATTTCTCTGTCTCTCTTATCTCAATGTTTTGTAAGTAATTTGAAGAGAAAGTCATCCCCACATTTTAAATATTATTTATTTGCTTCTTCAACTTCACTACTTCTCCCCCACTTCTGGTGGAATCATAACTCATAAATTATGACACTTGGACTTCCTCAATTGGCCAATAATTGTTCAGGTGGATTTTAAAAAATGAACCCTTTTTTCAATTGTTTTACAAATTTAACCGCTGTGGAATTCACCTTTTTCCCCCTTTCTTTGAAGTTTTTGTTGCTTGTGGATAAGAATATAAACAAAAAGCATTGGACAAGAATATAAACCAATTATTTATACTATTTTTACTCAATGTATTATTATAAATTTAGATTATCCAAGTCTATGATGGTTTGAGTCTCTTTTTTTTTTTTTCAACAGTTGGAACCTTATTATTGTGGATGCGGTTTAAATAAAAATATTGGTGATGGAGGTGAATTGTTTGAGGAGATTGGTTCATCAAAGAGTTTCGGATTGGTTTCATATCATTATTTTCATCTGTAATTTACTGAGTCAAATGTTCATGTTTCGTTAGCCAAAACTAGGAAACAAGTGAATAGTCCAGTTCCATTTTGTTATGCTAATGCTAATTCCCATGTTTGGGACATGATTCCCCAATAGGTTTATTTTTTAATTCAACCAAGTGATTTAACCTATAGACACACTATATGGATGGCCATCACCAATTATACATGTCCGAATGGAGATTCAAATTCGTGACTAATGTATGATTATTCTTCTATAATTTTTTATATGAATTAATGAAATTACATACCTCTTAAAAGAAATGCTATTTATGCTAATGCGACACTCATAAACTGCTATTCGAAACATTTCACTCATTATTAGATTTGCATTTGCTTGTATATTTTCAATCTATTAAATGGTCCCAGTCAAGGAGTATGCACATGTAGCTGTTGTCATGTATTTGGAATTAAACTCTTAATAAAGTAGTAATCAAACGCTAGTGTGAAGAAGAATAGGAGAAAGTTTGGAGTTCTCTTCTCATCATGCTGCTAAATGCATCAATCCGCACCCAAACCTAACACAGGGAGTGAGAGAGAGAGAGAGAGGGACCATTCATTTTCTGTTGAGGTTGGGTACGTTTAAAATCCTGGAAACATTTGGTAGGTCACTCCATATAATTTGAAGAACAAATGTCTGATTAAAAATCATGTGAGGTTGCTTTCAACTCGTGGGGTTCATGTCTTGGAATTTGATTGGTGCTTTCTAAGACCCTAAAAAAGCTCCCTCCAGGACCCCACTTGACCCCCAACCTCAACTAAAAACAGAATACGCACCTGACCTTTTGAGCTGCTGGGCTCTACTTCATGTATTGGAAGACAACACATACAGCTTTCCCATATAATATCTGCTACTTTAGAAGCAACTATCTGAATTAGCAAAAGAAATTACCACATTCAGCTTCAAAATAAATGAACTTATTAAGCAATAAAATCATTCAAGAATTTGACCCAGCTAACAGAAATCATTCAAACCAAACCAAAAACGAAAAAGAAAATCCAAGAAAGCTCCGTCTAAATGCAGACCCGCCAGTTTTATACAAATTTGAACCATATACATCATCCTGAGGAACAGTTTGTAAACCACAAGCTTATTATATAACCTTTGTTAATCCAAGGCGATATACAGTGTACCTCATCTAAACAAATTTGCATTGACCTTTACAACAAATATCATTACTGCTATGAAGATGAAAATACAATGTATTATCCACTAGTAACATTGCCAGAACCAGATTCAACAACCACCACGAGTTCCTTAATCAAGCCAAGACCATCAAGGGTCAACTCAAGTCGAGGATAAGGTTGTTTCACCACAAGCACCTTCCAGGAACAAACAACATCTCATATCGCTTACTTTGTCAGCCAATAAATAAAGATAAGAAAAGTGCACACTGATGCAACCAGCGAAAGTATTATTGTATCCATTGACTTCTTCCTCTTTATTGAAGAGAGAATCTGGTTTACCTGTAGCATTGCATCAAAATAGTATATCAAGAAATAAACAACTATAAATCCAATCCCTTTCCATTACCATTTGTTTCTTTCTCAAGTGAATTAATATTCTAGTATTTGGTTTGGTTGCTTTAAATTTATAGAATATAGGCTTTTAGGAGTGTGAGCATTTTTTATCCTATCGAACATGAAACTATGAATGAATTCCACAAAATATTACGGAATTCATTTATAACAAACAGGGTTTGGTCTTTGGGGTTCAAAATTTACTAGTCATAAATTATTTATAATCTATAGAGGTAGTATCAATCCCTTTATGATGATCCTCATGCATCAGATGTAAACAAAACTTCATCAATGGAGAAAACGTTTAGCGTTTAGTACATAAGCAAAATTACTATACCGTTGGAAGGCGGCTGCTCATGTTGCTGAGCTTT
Organism: Croton setiger; assembly: GCA_948099555.1. NCBI lineage: Eukaryota > Viridiplantae > Streptophyta > Magnoliopsida > Malpighiales > Euphorbiaceae > Croton > Croton setiger. The sequence goes on from CANUEY010176519.1 coordinate 9,751, forward strand.
GAATTAATACCCCCAAAAGTTGCGCGCTGAAGGACAAGCACACCAAGAGTTGCTTGAGCTTGTGAAATCACATTATCCATCTGCAGTATGAGGGCGGAAGAAACAGCAGTTAAAATTGAATTTTTGAAGATTAAGTGTAATCTGATTATAGATTGCTCTGTGTTTCGTTGCAGTGTTTTATTAACCATGCAGCAATCTATAATGACATACCATAAGAAACAAATCATCTATGTACACCTCAGAAATTAGTAAGTACAGCCAGTGTGTGTCATTGAACAATAATTAATACATGGAATGGAACTGTCCCAAGAAATTTTATGGATGATAACGAGTTACAATTAGGGCATTGTGTGAGGCAGAACACTGACAAAAACATAAAGGAAATAAATACGGACAATGCATTTGCAAAACTACCTTTTTCTATACCAATAATGCTACACTGACACATGATACAATGTGGTGCATGGAAGGCACTATAGCTACAGTATTATCAACAATAAGTAACCAACACAGGATTGTTTTTTGCCCATGAGCACTAGCAAGTGGAATCTGTGTTGCAAAACAATCAACAAAGGATCAGCCCCTGACCCCCCACCCTATCTTCTCATATTATCCAACAAGTCTACCAACATACAGACTTGTAGCTTTCTTTGATCTCGCACATAAAGCATTGGCTATGCATCACCTCCACAATCCTGTTTCTATCTTCATTGCAAATCCATGTGCATTATATACCAACACGGGCCATTGACCACACTTATGCAAGTGAATTTAAGCAAACGCGTGTGGTTCTGACTCCGGAGGAGATTAAAGCCAAAATGTGTCACCAGATGAGACACTATTGGATGCTCACAAAATAACTAAGGGTGAGGTAAAACTTATCTGCAACACTGCCACCGAAACATAGGTCTCCCACATAGATGAAAGGAAGTTTAAAATTAAATCAGAAGAGTTTAGGCAATTAATTCCCAAAAATTAGAGTTAACTAGAGGGATAGCATAGGAACATCTAAATTAACTGTTATAAAGAAAACATTAGAATTAAAATTCTACATCCAAAGATGAAATACATTACACAAACTAATTCTTACTATCCTATTTATGAAACATAGGTATTCGTGGGTTATCGGTGAAAGGATTTCCAATATTGACACAACAGAAGAGTGTAGGCATTTAATTCCCAACATTTAGAGTTGAAAAGAGTCATGGTTAGAACATATAAAAAAATTGTTTAAAATACATAAAAGAAAAAAACTTTGAATTGATAGAAAGAATACAATGCATAAACTAATAATTATTATCCTATTTACAGTAGTTAGGACAAATCCGGATTCCAGGATGAAAACTATTCTTAAGAAGTTAAGTATTCTTTACAGGAATCCTAAATATGTAAAACAAAAGGATAATTAATAACTTCCTGATTTAACATGGATGCTCCTGCATCATTCTCCTCTGGTTAGGAAAGATCTCAGCTCAAAGGAGAAAGGTTTAGACATATCAACCACAAGAAAAGGAATATGTTAGCCTAACCCTCACTTTGGAATGAATGAACTAGTAGTTTAGAATTCATTTGCAAATGAATTCAATGTGTCTAAAATAACTAATTTAACATACAAATCTAAATTTATTTGTCTTCCAAACATGAAAAAGTGGTTGTATAAAGGAATTCCACAAAATTTTGTGGAATTCATTAGTTTCGAAGTGGCCCTAAACAATATTCATGTTAAGAGCAAAAAGCAAGCCATCAGATAGTCATAGTCCCTCCTTTTCCAAGTAAGCAAAAGCTATCCAACATGAACACTTTGAACTAGCATCATATTAATTGGGTACATCTCTTAATGACGTATTTCAACTTAATTGGCTACTCAAATAATTAGCTAAGTTGGGAAAGCTGCACCAGAAATGAGATTTATAGCATGGTTACATCTCTAATTGTTGGGAATTCCTTTAGCAACTCTCTATTATTGATATTATCAAGCAAATACTTGCCATAAGAACAACAATCTTCCTGTGTTTCCTTCAACATTCCAGTATCCCTCTCTCTATGTGAAGGTAGTAAGAGTCAATTGAATAACAATATTACATAGGTGCTGGGTCAATTTCTTGTTCTCTCATCGCAATGCTCATTAAAAATTGGTTCCATAATGGTCCTGTTGCTTGCTGTTTTGAGCATTAAACCAAGAAACATTTTTCTCCTCTTCAGACTTCAGTCCATAGGATTATCAAAATTTATCAAATATAAATTTTTGTCCATCCAAATTACTTTGTTGATCTATGTTAGTAATAGGATATTCATAATAAGCAAAAACTTGAACAGAAATTTCAATTTTAAGACCCAGAATTCCAAAAACTGCTCTTCTAATCCACTCCGGTTCATTTTGCAGATCCAACTACATGAAAAGGGTCCATGCCCTTGGTTTCCTCTTCAAACTGAAATTCTTCGTGAATCTGAAGTTCGTAATGTTTCAGATTGCCCATTTGAGCCTACAAAGGTTCTTGACACTGCAAATCCAGTACAGCCAGGTCAACTCTGCTTGATGGGGCCAAAGACCTAACCATAGTTTAGAATAAGAAAAGAAATCCTAAGAGTAATTTAGGATTTTGATACCACGTGACAATTCGGGTTAGATAGGAAGACAGTAGTTGGAATATACAAAATAAAACATCCTAGTTATGTAACAATTTAATATATAAGAAGCCTTAAATAAAATGAAAACCAAAAGGCCTCCTAATTAAATTACACGTTTCTAAGAATTCTAAATAAAGGAAACTAAAATACCTTCTAGTTTAACTTTGACACTTCTGCATCAACAATGCAGTACATGACTTAAAAAGGAGTTGGGCACCTGACATTGCATTTGAATTTCATTCTTGATGTGCATGTAGTAGTTTAACACATCCTTCATTTGATAGTTATTATCTTATTATCTAATGGAATTAGATTAACACATCCTTCATTTGATAGTTATTATCTTATTATCTAATGGAATTAGAGAGAGGGGGGAAAACATATGCTCATCAAACAAACATGTATATACCACAATAAAATGACGCATTTTCCACATCAAACCTGTCCTGTACTTCGGCTGATGGATGCCTGCTCTCTAAGAAGAGCCTGTTCAGATCCCACACCATCTTCCAAATCTAATCTACCACGATCAAACTCTCGAAAATCCTCAAGGAGTGAAGCATGTTCTTGCTTAGCTCTAAAGCTGGAACGGAGACGATGAAACTCCTGCACTTAAATCATGTGTGACATCATATTAGTAATTATAAGGGTGATATAATCTATTGCATTGCTACATAAACTTTCACTAGATTGATAGTATAACCATGAGGAAAAGTACCACTAAGTTTCAAAAACAAAAAAAAAAAAGGATGCTCTCTTTTTTGTTTCCTGTGCAGAAGATTGAGGCTCCATGGAGTAAAGAACAAGATTTGAAGAAATTTTTTTGTAAAGTGTCAAGCCATAATACCTGAGTAAGATCTTGAAGAATTTCCTGATGCCGGGTCAAGGTGTGAGAAACCATTTCTGATCCTCCAGATGACACCCAAGCTTGCATCTGTGAATTTACTTGTTGGAGCTGCATTAGTAGTCGCTCTATCCCGGATTCGAGATTATCGTCTGCAGCATCAATTTTTGTAGAAGCCTTTGCAGAAACCAGTTTACGGTATGTATTCATCTGCTCATCTAATTGAGCTTCGAGTTTCCTTGCCTGTAATCATGGCTTAGGCAATTATAGAACTAAGAAAGGATAATATTTAAGATAAAAAGGACACCGAAAAAAATTCCCTTACTAGAAGCTAGAGTTTCTATCTAGGTATCCTAAACTAGAGAGAAAAAAAATTTGCAAGCCAACTATTACAACCCAATTTTTTATGACATGGAAAAGGCATTCGTTATCTTATCTCATAGACCATAGGTACACACATTTATGCTCAAATATGAAACAAAGATTAGTTAAGAAATGAACACTAAGTTATGCAGATCTAAGAGAAGTTTTATTGATTAATGAAGTAGCTTCCTGCCAGTATTTTGTGCTTATCCTTTTTGTTGCCAAAATCGAAGCAACAATCACAACCAGTTAATTGCAATCAGGTTCATAATCCATATCCTGACATGTTTAAAATTCCATAGTGGCTAAAAGTATACATGCAGTGAGTGTAGCTATTGGTCTGGTGCATGTTGCTACAGCCATTCATGAAAATGAGGTACATAGGATACGAAAGAACTTAAAGCATCCAATAATTTCACCACAAAAACTAAACTTTTACTGTCAGATCAAATGTATCCAATGTTGTTCACATTACACTTGTGGTATATAAACTATAATTTTAGCCATGAATAATTCAACAAATAATCAATCTTAGGAAAAGAACCAACCAACCAATGTTCAACATCATACAAAATCCAGTAGCTTCACTAGTTTCCAGAAACAGAAATTAAACTAAACTGATCGAAACCACTGCCTTTCATTCCAAAAAATGACAATGCTTTTTATATATCAAAACCATTGCTGCGCATTATTTGCTTGAACCTCACTCGAATTAATCAATTAAAATCTAATCATAAATGACTTCCAAAATATATTATTTGATCCGAATAGTATCCCTATTCTCAAAAACTACTTGTTCTATCTAACATCTCCAACCGACATACACTAAAATTTAAAATCTATGACGTTAATCATCTTATAATCTCAGAATCCAAAATGGATAAAGAAGAAAAAAGAAATTGAAACAAACCTGCTTGCGTAAGGCGTCCCATGAGCTAGGCACCTCCATACCCAATTGCTCTCTTCCCTTCCGCTAACTCCTCCTCTTTGAAGAATTATAAATAATAATAATAAAAAAAAAAAGGAGAAATCAGAGGAAATGGAATTGGAGACAGATCTGAAGAGAAGAAGAGAGAATTGTTTGTTAACGGAGGGCGACGGATGGTCCGCTTCGCAACGGCAATTGTGGGTTGCGTAGTTGTAAATTCATTTGGTAATTCGATTCATTATAGCCTGCGGCTGCGACCATTCTTATTTCTCGCCTACCAACTATCTTTTTTTTCAATTTTTTATATTTTTTATTTTTTACCAAGGACAAGGATTATTTTTTCTACCGCATCTATTATTTCACAACTTACAAATAAGTAATATAATAATTAATACGACCATTATAAATATTCAATCGCAATGATAAATATATATCATTATTATTAAACTACATTACATCTCATGTGAATCAAAACTAAAACTACTTTGAATAATAGGTGTTAGTTATAACTTATACATGACGTGGTGAAGTTGGAAAAAAAAAATTATGAATTGCACAAATTAAATAATAATAGTTTATTAAATAAGTTTATAAAGTTTAGTGAACGAATAGAACTTTGTTTATCTTTCTCAAGATAAATTTAGCCTATTCAATTAAATAACAGCGGAACAAATTTTTTTTTATTATCTTCTATGTTACGAAAAAAAAAACAAATCAAATTAAATTTCTGATCGTAAGGATGAAAGTCAGAATATGAATTTAGTATTAACAGACAGTTAATTATTTTTCCAGAAAATTTAAGAAAAAAAATTGCCATAAAGAATTAAACTTTAAAACTATTAAGGTAAAAGATGCAAACTAAGAATAATAAAATCAACTTAGTTGTTTTAGATTTATGTTGAAGTTAAATTTTCTGTCTACTTTTTAAATTTTAAACGTTCGTTTAGAAAGCACTCGTAAAATATGGGATAGGTATTGTTCTAAACCTAACCCTCACTTCCTTTTTCTAGCTCAAATGGCATGCGAAAAAGAAAAGGATTATACCTACCTTAATTGAAAGTTGATGTATTGTTATGAAATTAAAAAAAAAAAAAAGTATAGAAAGGAACATAAATGTCGAAAATTTAACTGATTTTTCAATGTTTTTGTATAAAACATGTATTTTTGCCGAAATTTTGAATTAGATTTCATAGGAGACACGTATTTTGCAGTATTACTTACCCTTTTTCCGCCTGAGTTTGCTAAATCAATTGCAAACTGTTACTTACACCATTGTTTTTACCCAATAGTATTGTATTTAAAAGTCTATTTACCTATTTTTCATATTGTTTAAACATTTTTCCCACTTATTCAAATAATAATAATAATAACAAATTTGCATATTAATTGCCAAATTAACCATATTTTTATTATTTTAACTTAAACATAGTTTTTCTGTTTACAGCGCAACATTCTACGTCCACCTACTATAATAATTTTTAGGAAAATTTTAAAAATATCTCTCATAATTAATATATTATACTATTTCAACTTTAATATTTAAAAATTAAACTTTTTTATCTCTGCCTTTTAATTAATTAAACTGAAAAATCCTTCTATTAGTTTTTTAATGAAACTCTATTTATTGTCTTTCATAATAATCAAAATTAACCCTTTGTTTATTTCATTCAACCTCACTTACATAAACCAAAACCCAACCTCTTCCTCTCCATTGGCCGGCATCGTTTCTAGACATTGAAGATAAAATGAACTTGAGGATTTTAATTTCACTCCTCCTAATTATACACAAGTACATGTTTTAACCGTCGATGATAGTCTGGTTGATCATTAGTCCATTGAACATTTACTCGACTCCTCGATGATAGTTTTTGGTTTGAAATTTGAATGGAAATTTGCTGTTATTTCTTGCAATGATTGCATGGATAGTGGAAGAAGATCCCTACAAAGTATGGGATTAAACGAAGAAAAAAGCTCCTTTGTGGGTCTCAATGTGAGTAAGATGAATTCAATTATGTTTTTTTCAATATATCTCTTATTCTTAAAATGAGTATACGTGTGTCTTGCATAATGCATAATACACTCCTTAAATCATGTCTTCAACGATGATTTATATTCGCAAAAACATGAGTGAGAATATATTAATCAATATAATAAATTGGGTCAAAATTCTCAAATTAAATTGAAAAATAATAGCATATAACACTTTTTTCAAATTTATCTTTAATAAATGACATCAAAATTCAATAATTCTGTTAAGGCAACATTTGACCAGTAATGACAATAACCAATTGAATTTTAGTTTTTTTCTTCAAAATGAGAAGATTCATAATTTGAAGTAGTTGGTCAAAATTGAAGAAAATTAGAACTCTAGCACCCCTGCCTCCATCAAATATAGTCGATCGGTAAACGAATGGTATCAGTTTATAACTCTCGCGCTGCTAGTTGAAAATTCAGAAAAAACGAGTTTTCGATGTGATTCAGATTATTTCTAATTGGTTTCCATAGAGGATTGTTTTGTAATGAGATTCCATTTTGTTTACATTGTGTTTTTTGATGGAAATAATCGAATTGCAGTACAATGTACTTGGAGAATATGAACAGGTTCAAAATAGGAGAACAATAACAAACATAAAAATTGATTAGGGTAGTGAGTGTTCAATGCTAGGATTTTTTCAAAAGAACAAGACGAAGAATATGAGCATTAAACTAAAGTTACATTTTAATCATTGAAGTTTGTTAATTTTTTTCAATTAAATTTTTCATCCATAACATAATTAATGTTACTTAAACAAAAAATTATTATTTTTATATAAATTTTATTACTATAAATATACAATTAATCAAATTAATTATAACATTAACGCCTACAATACATGTTAAGAAAAACTAATATGTTAAAAAAAAACTAATGATGATTTAAATTGCCTAAAGAATTTTAGTATAAGAACTCTAAGGGGAAAGTAAACATTTGACTATTACTATTACCAAATACTACAAATTAAAAGTTTTGATAATGGTTTAAAAAAAAATATTACCATTTATAAATTTTGGTAATGGTGAATTTTTTTTTTTTTTTACGAATTTTAATGGTGGTTTCTAAAATGTAGTTCCTTAATTCGTATTCCTATTTTGTAATAATATTGTTAACCACTCTAAAAAAAAAAATTAGTGAAATTTACCACATATCCAAATTATATTAACCAAACCAAACACTTGAACCGAAGGATGAACTGAATTATTAAAACTACGTCGTATTTTCCTATTTAGAAATTAAAACCCCAAAACGCAGGAAACCTAAAACCCTACGTCGTTCTTGGATTCTTCTTCTCAACCTCTGCTCTCCACCGCTAATCACCACCAAGTTCCCCTCGCTCCGACGACCTCCGCCACCAGACTCCGCCACCGCACCTCTTCTCTCAACCTCTTCTTATTTTTCCTTCAGTAGACGTCCAGTAGCACAACAACTCATCGGTAGCAATTAGCAAGCACAGAGTTTTCAATTGCTTCAGTGACATCTTAGGTACTTTATTTTACTGTTATTCTTCAATTCCCTTCTCTTCTATTATTTTGATTTTCACTTCAATTTCGTATGCGATTGATGGGTTTTATATTGTGTTGACAATTTAGTGGCTCATTGAATAACTTAGTGGTGATCTGTACATTGCTGATGTTAATTTGTTGTTTGCTTTTATTTTATATATGGATTTGTGCAACGGTAAGCAAACTTCTTGTTAGTGATGTTTTAAGTGAATTTATTATGACAAATGGTTAATTTGTCCAGGTACAGAATCTCTAAATTGAAATATTTCTTTTTGTTTTATTTGTTTGTGGAAATACGTGTTGATTGCGTTAGGTAAATAAATTTGCTGTTTGGTATATAAAAATGGAATGGTGTTAGCATTTGGGTATACCTAACTGGATTTGTTGAATTGTAAGCATAATGTAAAGTTACAGATTGAGCACAGAAGATGTTCGATGAAATTACTCAACCAGATTTTGTTCAATGGAATGTGCTTGTGAATGGGTATGCTCGTTGCAATAGGTGGCTGGGATCTCCTTACATTGTTTTTAATTATTTTGTGAACAAATTGAATTGATATACCAATTTAGCATTAACTATTGTTAGTCTTTCAATTTAGTGGCTATTAACTTCAGTTGTTAATCCTATTGTAGTACTTTTGCTTGTTATGAACTTATTTTTCAGAATTTATTGATGAATATATTAATTACAGATTTATTGATAAGTATATTGATATGAAATTGTGCTTTCAGAATGTACATTCATCAGAAATTCAATTTTAATATATTTGGTAAATTGCCAATTGGTAATTGGTTAAGCCTTTTTGGTAATTGGTAACCAATTGGTAATTAGAAAAGTAGTAATGGTTTTTACCCTTACCAAATATTTGGTAATGGTAATGTTAACGGTAACCTTTCGCTCTCCCCTTATGTTCTACAGTGCTTGTACAGGAAGGAGCTTCAGGTGAAAAGCAAACGTCCTAAAACATTTCCCTCCCTCATAATTGAATAAGAAAAAAAAAAGGAAGAGAACCAAAGCAATTTTGAGGTTGCAAAAAGCAATGGCGAACGACCAAGACATGAGCGGCTGGACTGATCTGCTTCACTCTTCTACCAAGCTTCTTGAGCAAGCTGCTCCTTCTGCTCAGTTCCCTCCTCTACAGGTCCTCCACTTTCTTCTCTTTCTAATTTTCTATTCCTTTTCCCTGTTTTTTTCTTGAGAAAATGAAGTACAACCATGCACATTGCTAACGTAACAAACTGGGATGTCGAATCAACATTTCCAGCCTTGGAGATTGGAAATGTTGCCCTGCACTTCTCTCTGTTTCTAATTCTCTTCATCTGTTGAAAAGAGAGCACAGTATAGAAAGTAATTTTCTGATTGGGGATAAACTTTCTCAGTAACTCTTGTTACGTGAGATTATTGAATATAATAATGGAATGGAAATGGAATTATAAACACACACACACAAAAAAAAAAAAAATTCCACAAATACATTTTGTTACTACTGTATTGCTTTAAGTACTCTGGAATAAATGCATTTAATTGGTCTTTTAATAGAGTTTGTATTGTATCTGTGATTGTTTCAGAGGAACTTAGATCAGTTAGAAGCCTTGTCCAAGAAGCTCAAGGCAAAAACTTTGAGAGCTGAAGCCCCTTCTCAATCTATTGCAGCAACAAGGTCAATACCCCCCTCCCCTGCACCCTAAACTCTGTTGACTTGTGCTTAATTTCTTCTAACTTTTGTTTTTCTTAAGATTCCAAGTATTTCTCATAGCTAAATGACTAGAAACAAATCTCAGATTTTGTCAATTTTGACGCTTAAGTAGCAATCGAAAAGATTTATTGTTTTTTGTACTATAAATAAAATTTTGGGGAGAATGTTTATAACTTTCTGCTTGCTCATTTGTTTTGGTGCATCCAAAGGCTTCTTGCACGTGAAGGAATAAATGCTGAGCAGCTTGCACGAGATCTTAAGTCTTTTGAATTAAAGGTAAAAATTCTTTTGGATCCTATATTATTCATTTAAGTCATAAATTCGTTAGATGTAGGCTTCTAACCCATATCAAAACATTTCACCTTGTTTAATGTGCTTCCCTTTAATGTAAGTGAAAGTGAATATGATAGATTATGGATATATGATAGTAGTATGAATATGCAATAGTAAAAGAGTGTCTATATCATCTCAATGTATTAGTGATTAAAATTGAAGTTTATAATTGACTAATCTTACCAATTTTATGCTACCTCGGTTCTTTACTTGTACATAACTAGCTCTGTTAACATTTAGATCTAATATCCTAGTATCAAATTAGCTTGTTATGTTCAAACTCCTGTTTCTCTTATTGTTCTTTCAACAAATTGTGTGTCAAACATCAAAATTTGGAAAATTTTTCGTACTGACCACTTTACTTCTGTCCACTTCTCTTTTAAGACGACCTTTGAGGATGTCTTCCCAGCTGAGGCTACAAGCGTTGAGGAATATTTGCAGCAGGTAATTTTCAGCCCTTACATTGCATGCTAAACTGTGGTGTGGATGCAAAATTATTACTCATTATACCTTTCTTTCTTTATTTGTTTTATTATTTAAATGTTGAATCATTGCACATAACAGTTCCTCTTGATTATTCTGTTTTTCTTTCCAAAGTTTTCAAAAGAACCAGTAATAAAATGTTCAGGTGCTCCTTCCTTTTAGAAAAGCGTTCTTGAAGGTTTTCTTTATCTTGATAAATTTATACTGTCCCACTTTGTTTAGAATGCCATCATTTACATATGGTGATTGCTTATTAATTATCATTACTGTCACAAATTTACAATATCTTCACTTTAATGTATTTTGTTGCTCTCCTAGCATGACCTGGTTAGAGAAGCATGAAAAATTACAATCATAAATACTTTTCACTTGCATACATGCACATGTGATCTCCAATTGTTTGCTTCATATTGCTTTCAATGTTTATTTGAGTGTTTATAAGGTCTATTGCCTTGTTTATCTAATTCAATCTCATATGGAATTCTTATAATGTCCATTTTTTTTACTATTATTTCTTATTGACTGCCAACTCTTGAACTGAACTTCAATTACAATAGCATTGCTTTACCTTCTTTATTTACTCGTTTTACTAAAAGATAAGTGGTCATTGACATATAATTGGCTTCGGTTTCCAATACTTTGCATATTTTGTCAAGTTTCTCATTTGATTTTATATCTCAGTTTGTTTAAAATAAAATATCTCTAATCAATTAGATGAATACTTTATTTTCTCAGTTTTTTCTTTTCTACAAAAATGCTTTATTACTAATGTTTTTATATTTTGTGCAATTTGGTGTTTTAGGTTCATGAAATGGCAATGGTGTCAGCCATACAGGAAGCTCAGAAGGACAACTTAAGAAGTTTTAATGATTACATGATGAAAGTTTTGGAGGTTAGGAAAATACAGCATGCTTTTGATATAAGGATTACGTGATCAAAGTTTAGCATAAACTTTGAATATAATCAACTAAAGAAATTGCAGTTAAGCACTTTGCATTCTAGATTTTATATTTCCTATTTTGTTTCTTTACTTTTTGTTGGATTCTTTGGTTAATTCTTGTAAAAACAGTATGTGAAGTAACTCTTATGATGTTCTAACTTTAATTCTTCTTAATAATGAATTACATTATACTTTCTTAGATTTGAGTAAGAGAACAGGATGTCCTCTCATGTGTGTGTTAACAAAGAGCACTTTCATTTGCCTTATTTTTGTAGGAATATCTCTCATCATTTTTTCCATACTGTTTTGAAATTTCTTCCGGGTTGTAGAACTCATGTGTGTATTTGTATGGCGTGATTGGTATTCTCATCTATAGCCATATGAAAATTCTCATGTTTGGGAGTTGCGTAAGATACTTGTGATTGCCTTCAAAGTTTTCCTCTGTCATATGGCTACATTCATGTTCATGTCCATTACTTTTCTTCTCACTTTGTCCTGTGAAGTCAGTTGTAACCATTTGGTTTCTTTGTGGCAAATGCAAAATGAGTAGTACATTATTTAGAAACAAGTGCAGTGGTGAGTTATAAGTGTATGAAACATCTTGAAATGCTGGGTCCCTTGTAGAAAAAGAAAATAATTTTTTTACACAACAGAAACTTCCCAATGACTAATTAAATTGATTTCAGCAAAATACTTTTATCTGTTGCTCAATTTACATTCAACCTTGATTGGTTTATGGAACTAAATCTATCACAGGAAGATTGGCAAAAAGAAAAACGTGACTTTCTTCAAAGCTTAACCCGGATTTCAACATTACCTAAGGTCCATGCTGTTGATACCAGAACTGGAGGTCCCCGTTCAGGTCCAGTGGCATCCATCATTTCAAGCCCCCACAGTTCTTCTGCTCCATCTGGGATGGAGATTGTAATGTTGGATAACAAGCCTATGTTGGAGAAAAAAGCTTCAGCCTACGCAGAAGTAGTAAAGAGTCTGAACAATGCAAGAGAACGTGGCTTGCATTTAAAAGTAAGTCTGGTTGTCATTCTTTTATAAATCTGTGTCGTACTCTTTTAAGAAAATTAGAAACAATTTCACTAATTAACTAGTTCAAAATGCATTTATGTTCCTGTCTTGACAATGCTTAAGAATTGACCAACAGCCATATAGGCTGAACGAGAAGTGGATGCTTGCTGTTGATATTTTTATATCTTGTTCTGCCTATTAATACTAAGCCATCTACATCTAACAATAAATGTTGGTTAGCAGATTATGGTTTTTATTTTATTTGAACTTAAGCACCAGGTGGGTTAGTGCAGCAGTTGGGTAAGATAGGTGGGTTGCTCATAATGTGAAAATAAACTGAGAACAACTAGGTAAGGATACAAGATCTCTTTCAGCCAAAAATTGTAAAAAGAAAAAAAAAATGAATCATGGGGAGGAGGTTGTGCTGCTGTGAACCATTGACTCAGTATGGACTTATTACCACCCCTTTCCCATTTTATTGAACATGGGGCTGAGAGTACTATCTTACTTCACAAATGGCTGTGAATAACCTAGCACCATCATAGGCTAGCTATAAATAAGTTACCATGTTTTTACTTGCTTTCTTGGAATGTATATGACATCAAAGGGGTGTGAAATGAAACCTCATACACACTAGCAGTTTTTCTTTCCTCTTTAGAAATCCCTTTTCAAACTGATGTTACAGCTTTGTACCATCCCTGTTGGCTCTTTTACGGTTTTCCTTGCTAACACATGCTAATAACTAAGTCGAGATAGTGGCTTTAAAGCTCCTAGCTCATAGAAGCTCATAAGCACACACTTCATAGTTGGCTAAGTTTCTTAAAGAAAAAAGTTTGAAGTAGCAAAAAATGAGAACTGATTGGGCACCTATATTTAAAATAAAATTTTAATCATGATGTTGTTTACCAATAGTCAGTAAGATATAAAGTACATGTGAACCCTAGGTCGATTAAGTCTTTGATGGAAATATTTTTATTCATTCTCCGAAGGCTTTTCCATATACTCAAAGATTTATTTCTGCTCCCTCCCCTACAATTTTTAGCCTGCGACAGCTTTCAAGAGTGCTTATGAAAGTTTGGGTGTTGAAGTTTCTGGTGGAAAGTCAGTTAACATGCAGAAGATATGGCATCTTGTTCAGGTGTGTTTTTCAATTGTTTGCTTAACCAGCCCTTGAGTTGAGTCTAAAACTTTGTATTGCATTTGTTCTGTATCTATCTTACACCAACAATTTCTTACTAGAGAATTTGATGATTTTACAGATACTGATGGGTGAAAATTCAAACACACAACGACATCTTTCAAAAAAAATGTCATTAGTGGTTGGTGCAAGGCGGCATCTAGAATGGGGACATGAAAAGTACATTATGGATACTATACAAAGTCATCCAGCACAGGTAAAGAAAAAATTCTGATTATCACATCATTTTATCCTGGGTAAAAATATTTTTTCCAGAACTTCCATATGTATGTTGCTACTTCTTTGGTCCAACATGTTTGCTTGCTGCATTGTTGATTGATTACGTGAAAAACTGATGTGATTCTTTTTTTTTTTTTCATCTCAAGGCTGCCCTTGGTGGAGCTGTTGGCAATTTACAAAGAATTCGTGCATTTCTTCGGGTTTGTCAGACCAGTTCCATTTTAGCTGACCTTGCGAGCAATGATCATTTCATTTTTCTGGGATTTGTAATATAAGTCTACTTTTCATTGTTCTGTGCAGATTCGTTTGAGAGATTATGGCGTTCTTGATTTTGATGCAGGAGATACACGTAGGCAGCCTCCAGTTGATACCACTTGGCAGCAGGTCATGGATACCACTTGAGAGATTATGACTCTAGTCGCTAGTCCTTAAGACTCTGATCTTGCTGCTAACATGGATTAATTTTGTTGTATGGAGTTGTCTTTTTGGTTGTTTATTGCCATCGCTTACTTTAATCAGAAGTTATTAGGTCTGCTGCTTTCTTCTGTTGGAGCTTTTTACTTATAGTTTTAGCATCTTTGGAGTCTGTAATTGCTTATGATATTGTAGGCTAGTTCACATTATTTGGAAAATCTATTGCGCATACCTTTTGTGTGTTTATTTTTCCATTCGAGCATATTAATTTTAGTTATAGTTGCCAAGTCAAACCAATCATATGTTTTTAAAATAAATGAGATTGGGAGGCCTGTGTTATCCAGCTTACTGAAGGCCATTATGTTTTTATCTTTTTTCTTATATGCTTTGATTTGTAGTTTTGCTTTGAGACATTTTTGAGGATTACTCGGCCCCCATGATTTCTCGTCTTTATTGATAAGTTCTCTTTTCTTATATTAGAAGAAAAACTAAATTGTAGTTTCTACCATGTCCAGATTTATTTTTGCTTGAGGACTGGTTACTATGATGAGGCCCGAAATGTCGCCCTGTCATCCCGTGCTTCTCAGCAATTTGCTCCTCTGGTAATGATTATTTGCTGCTTAAGATACAAAAGACTTCTATCATCGGCTAGTCACAAACTTTTCTTTTGACAGCTTTCAGAGTGGATTAACAGTGGAGGAATGGTGCCAGCTGAAATTGCAGCTTCTGCTTCAGAAGAATGTGAAAAAATGTTACGAATGGTTGATCGGGTGGGTCGACCTGCATATGACAAGAAAAAGCTGTTACTCTATGCTATACTATCTGGTTCTAGGAGGCAAATT
The DNA here is from genome assembly GCA_948099555.1 of Croton setiger. Lineage (NCBI taxonomy): Eukaryota > Viridiplantae > Streptophyta > Magnoliopsida > Malpighiales > Euphorbiaceae > Croton > Croton setiger. Next base: position 25,203 of record CANUEY010176519.1, read on the forward strand.
GACCGCCTGCTCAGAGATTTACCGACGCTATTCAATACTATAGAGGACTTTTTATGGTTCAAGTTAGCAGCTGTAAGAGATTTCCACAGTGGGACTTCATCTGTGGTCCTTAATGAAGGTTCAGCACCATACAGTTTGGAAGATTTGCAATCTTACCTGAATAAATTTGAGCCGTCGTATTATACCAAAAATGGGAAGGATCCTCTGGTCTACCCATATGTGCTGCTTTTGAGCATCCAGTTGCTAAAAGCTGTCTTACATTTGTCCAAGGAAGTTGCAGTTGAGGGATGTGATATAGATGCTGTCCACATATCCATTGTGCTGGCAGACCATGGGGTTCTTTCTGAAGTTTCTGGGGCTGGACAAAAATTCGGTGTCATGGATGCTTGTGCAGAAGTCTCAAGTATGGTAAGGCAGTATGGTTCTGCATATTTACGTCATGGGGATCTGTCTGTGGCATTGGAATATTATGCACAAGCCGCTGCTGTAGTAGGCGGTGGAGAGGTGTCATGGACTGGAAGAGGTAATGTGGATCAGCAGAGACAAAGAAGTTTAATGCTGAAGCAACTCCTTACTGAGCTTTTGTTGCGTGATGGTGGCATTTATCTTTTACTTGGTCCACGTGGTGCTGGAGAAGAAGGTGAATTGGTGCGATTTTTTAATGACTTCAAAACAAGACAACAGTTTCTGCTTGAAGCTGCTCGTCAGTGTCAAGAAGCTGGACTGTATGATAAAGTAATATTTCTACTTATTTTTGCATTAAGTTTGGTAAATCTTTACTTTGGTTAGGAGTATTTCATTTTTTAATCTGTTTGGAGATTTTTTCATTTTGTTTCTGATGTACTACTTCAGTTTCATTTTCTTTTTTGTTATTTTGTGTTACATGATGTTTCTCCTTTGTTGCTTTGCTTTTCCTCGTATCAAAACCCAGTCCATAGAAATCCAGAAGCGGGTTGGAGCATTCTCAACGGCTTTGGACACGATTAATAAGTGCCTGTCCGAAGCTATCTGTGCCCTGTCACGGGGGAGATTGGATGGTGAGAGCCGGACAGCTGGTCTGATTCATTCTGGTAATGAGATTTTGGAGACGTACAAATATTATCCCGAAGTCAGGTAGGTTGTTACAAATACTTTGAATTTTCTTGTATTCTTTTTCTCTATGTTACATGCAAGCTTGGTTTGTTTTTTGCCTTTGCTATTTTCTACTAGATCATAAGTTATGCTTCAGTAGGAACTTTACCAGTAAATGAAGAAATAGTGTAGTATATGGTTTTAGCTGCAGGTTTAATCTGAATTCTTTGTGATCCAAGCATATCTCGAAGAAGTCCTTGTTGCATTATCATTCATCCTTATAGGCACTATAGTGGTGGGAAACTCAAGTGACTCTTGTTTTCTTGTTATGATAATTTAAGAATTTTTCATGAGAACATGGGTTCTACATGAATGGAACTCAAGATATGAGTGCAAGTATGTAACCTTTAAAATTATATTTATTTTTGTTATTTCCAGAATCTGTATTGTTGAAAGGCGAACTTGCAATTGAATGAGAGAAACCCATAATTATTGTAATTGAAATTCAATTTGATGTTTATGATATGTTGCAAAATAAACCCAAAAGGTAAGTTACCTTTATGATTATCAATTTATGCATCAAGCAAGCATTAACTTATCCCAGATCTCAAAATTTGCTCAGCCTATATATATATTTAAGATTTTATGCTGCAATAACAGAACTTTGAATCAATTGGACAGCTACAATTTGTTATTTGATAAGGATAATTAAGACTTGTCTAGTATTTCAGAAACACACTGTTGATTATGAAGTTGGTGATCTTGTGAGCTTTTAAGTTAATTCCTTTGCTATGTTGCTCCAAAAATTTATTAGGCTGCATAAAACTTTTCTAAAAGAAATTGTGTAAATATTTATGACCTTAAAGATTACTTGTGCATTGGTGTGTCCAGTCTTCAGGAGAGAGAGCATGTTCTAGAGCAAGAAACTGTGTTGAGACAACTGGAGGCAATTTTGTCTGTGCACAAGTTGGCAAGATTGGGTCATTACCTTGATGCTTTAAGGGAGGTTGCTAAACTTCCCTTTCTTCCATTGGATCCTCGAGTGCCTGATGTTACTGCAGATGCGTTTCAGAATTTGTCTCCTCATGTTCAAGTTTGTGTCCCAGACCTTCTGAAGGCAGCTCTTACGTGTCTTGACAATGTGACAGACTCTGATGGATCACTTCGTGCCATGAGGGCAAAGGTATGTTTGAAATATCAAAATGGAATTATCAGTACTGAACCCATAACCCCTGGGGGGTGGGGTTGGAAATAAGGAGTTGAATCAAACTAATGGGGGTTTTTTTTTTTTCTTCTGAGAATAGAACGTGTGGATTTCATCAGTTTTGATTCAGTTATAAGTAATATTAAAGCTCGTCCAGCTCAAAATCACTTGTTATGACACTTTACTAAATTGCAATGTTCTGAGTTCTGGTCTAATGAGTTAGGATTATTTAGGAATTTAGACTAGTAAAAGTAGTTTGTTAGCATGATGGTTTCTTGGACACATTATTATTGTCTCTTGATGGATAATGTTTCTTTCAACCTTTGCAGATTGCACAGTTTCTTGCTAACAATACAAGTAGGAATTGGCCTCGTGATTTGTATGAAAAGGTTGCTCGGAGTTTGTGAAACGGCAGCAGTTTGTGTTGGCAGTTGACGAATTTTCATAGATGTTGATACTGCTAATTCTGTAAAGGAAACAAATCCAGAAACATTCATATGAGAAAATTATGAGTTTATGACCAATTTGTTGTGTCTTTTGAACAGAATGCCTGAGTTTTAGGAATGAATTGATTAGGGTTTCTCCTGTTACCCTTTTGGGTTCTTGGATGTGAATGCTCTTATGAAGTTTGGAGCCATTAGATTACAGTTTTTGCGTGTTTATTACTTCTAGTTTTGTAGTGTAATAGATCTGAAAGTCATTTCTAATACAAAAATGTTCATACAGTATACTAACTCTTTTCTTCGTTTAACAAATGAGAGAATGGAGTCGTAAATGCTAGCTTCGTAGTAATTACTGTCAGCTTTCCATGATTTTTTTTTTTTTTTTTATAAATAAACTCATAAACAAATTTTTTTTTTTTTTTAAATAAGCTCAAAGAAATTTTTTTATATTATTTTTAATTGTTTGTTCTAAAAAGTTGTAAATATATATTCTTTTTACATGATTTTCAAATTTTTAGACTTTTTGATTATTTTTTGTGATGAACTTTTATATATCTCTTAATTTTTATGAGGGTAAATCTGTCTAAATATACTGCTTGTCAGGCTAATTATTTATATGCACTATGAACTTTGTGATTTGTTACAAGTGCATCATATTTTGAACTTTGAAACAATTATGTACCAAATTGTAAATTTGGTCACAGTTGCACTATAATTTAATATTGGGTCAAAATTGAAAAAAAAAATTAGTATATGCCCGTTATAAAGGACCAAAAGAAAATTTTACACATCATTTTCAACTTCTAATGATGATCAAAATGATAATTTTTGCACGAAGCTCAATTTCTATTTTTGGTAGCAAAGTGAGCAACTCATTTTATGGTGCAATTGTGACAAAGTTTATAATTTATTATATTATTGATTCAAAGTTTAAAATATGTTGCACTTCTGACAAATTACAAAACTCATAATGCAGACAAATAATAAGCCTGTTTGTCTAAATAGTTTTGGAAAATAGGTTATATTTTATTAGTATATTTGATTTGTTAGACTATATTATTATAACATCTTATTTTTTTTTTTCCAAAATTTATAGGTTATTACTTATTTAATAATTTTAGGAGTATTTGTAGTTTTTCTAAAAAAAAAAGTTTTGAATAACCTTTTCATCGAAAATAAAACAAAAAAAATTTGAAAAATAATTTATGACTTACAAAGAAAAAATTATAAATTCTTAATACATGTTTAGTAAAGTTAATTATGTAATTAGTTAAAAAATTGAGAGATAATGTTATTTTTGTAGAAGGAAGAAATAGTCTAATAAAATCAAAATAAAAAATAAAAGAGTTTATTTATAAAAATAAATGGAAAAAACAATACATTTCAACAAATTTCATAGACAATTTTGTAATTTTTCCTTTTTAGACATCATTGTTTCAAATAACATACTTATTGATAAGTCAAATTTTTAAACTAAAGCACTATTGCATGTAAGACTAAGAACAACGTCGTTTTGATATTTTTTCAACATACACCTAAAATCTGTTCTTCTTCTTGTCCAATAGCTGCTCCAATTCACCTCGCGTAGCCTGTTTCTTTCACTTCAGCCGCGCCCGCCGTGGGCTCCAGCGCAGCCGCTGCCAGTCCAGTCATTCCAGCGATACAGATTTAAAAATAAAAAATAAAAATAAAAACCTAATCTGTCTAAAGTCCTTTCTTTTCACGATTCGTCGATTGCAGTCGAAAGAGAGCTCGAAAATCCCTCACCGCCGTCGACCCCTCTCTTTCTGGCCGGTCATTCCTTCCGCTCCCGTCGTCACTGAGTGCCGTCGCCATCCCTGCCTCTGCTGCAGGTGTGTACTGCGATTATTTAAATGTATTTTGTTTGAAAGTTGCTGAATATATATACATAATTTGGGTTTTGGTCCCATGGTTTAGCACTTCTGCTTCCTTTGCTTGGGCTATGATATACAACTAGTGGTTTTATGAGAATTGATTTTTCATAAATTGATAATTAGAGATGGGTTTTGACTATAATTGATAATTGCTTTTACAACTATCTTTGATTTTGATTTGTAATTGCATTCTTTTTTATAACCCTGATAAGATTCCGATGATGGGTTTAGATTGTACTTGCAAATTACTGTGAAATCATTGAACTTAAAAGATAAGATATTCAATGTCTTTTGAACCTATTTTTTATGATTGTTTTTTATGCTAGTTGAAAGCTTTCGTTTCCAAAGAAAGATGTATTAAATCAAATGTTAGCGCCGTACCTGTTCAGCGGTGTTTGCCAGTGGCCAGTTGCAGTAGTTCATGGGTCTTGCTGACGAAGCTGCTTCTGTCTGTCTATGGATTGAGAGACCATTTCCGTTCTTGCTCTTGACATAGTTGAGGCAGATAACTGGTTTCATCGAACAGGTACTAGATAATTTCTGTTATTTTTCCAAATGAATATTGATGGTGGCGGTGCTCTTGATGATAAATGGATATTGATTAAAAGCTTTTCTATTCTCTAATCCAAGATTTTCTTCTTTTTGTGATAAATGGATAATTAATTTTTCCATGCATGACTTTGTGGATGTTTTCCTTAATTCTTATTCAAGTTCAGATACCATAATTCTGTAATTCTTGTTCCGGCCTTAGCTTTAGATATCGGCATTTTGTTTGAGTCTTTTTCGAAACAAATCTTTGGCTAATCTAATTCAGGTTTAGATATTCCCTTTGCGTTGTAGACATCTCTGCTAGCTTTTTGTCATTTAAAACCCATATTAAATGTGGATTGGCGAGCTTTCTGTTTTAAACTCTAAAAATCGCTCTTTTCTATATGACCGGATAAAATGGAAAAACTTACCAAATCCGTATAATACGCGACTTCTGTATTTTATAAATAATAGGGCATAAAAAATGAGAACTCAAATATACTCTTTCGTTTCTTTCCAGTCTTCTTCTCTTCGTTACATTCTTTCATTTTGGCGTGCAGACGACGAATAGAGAGTACCAGACCAGACCCTCACCTCACGGACGGCTCACCTCCCTCACACAGGTGAACTCACAACTCCCGACTCTGACCACTGGGCTGGAGGAGTGACATTCGAAGGGAAATAGTACTGTTGTTTGCACTTGTATTGCAGCTTCCAATTCCGAAAACATCAGGTAAACTAACCATTGTTTCTTTTCATTTTTTTCTTTAATTTGTCATCAATTTCAGTTTTATAAATTTAATTTCTTTGTTTCTTGTCTTGAATGTTGAATTTCAATTAAGTGGGTATGTAGTTGTTATACTGAAAATTGATGAGTCTGTGAGAATTGAGAATTTCGAAGGTTGTGTTATTTTTTTATTTTTTTTATATCGAGGGACTGAGTTGTATTGAATGAGAACTAGATTAAGGTAGTTGAGTTTAGGTTGTTTTATGAATTTGCTGGATTGTTGTTTTGGGCAATGAAAATGGAGTTATAAAGCCTGAGAACAAAAATGAAAACTGATTAACAAAAATGATTGTTTTCCAATGTTTCTTAAAATAAGATTGTTAATAAATTTGAGAACAAAAATTTAATAATCCATTATATATACTTGAGTTTCATTCATAGTATGATAGGCAATATAGAAGTTGGTTGTCTATGCAGAACAAAAAGTGTGTACATATACATTCATTATATTATGACTCATTTAGGTCCTTATCCGCATATTCACCTGAATTTTGATGCCTAATTTTTAAAACAGAAACCATATGAAACGCATATATGTCCTTATCCGTTTTCTATAAGTCAACAGTTTATTATTGGTTTATTTGCACTTTTTTTCTTTCAAGTCTTAAGCCGAATTAAACACAAACATTTTATTTTTGTTTCATTCCCCTATCGTTTTAACTAATAGAGGTATACATTGATATAATTTAGCTTTGATTTTGGATAGTAATCATGCAATTTAAAATCAACTGTAACTTTATTTGTCAATATTTGAAAGGGAGCGAAGTCATCAACTTTTTTTTTTTAAAAAAAAGAAGTCCTAAACTTTTGACCTAATTAATACTTAGACCTTTAACTTTTACATAATTTTTGGGTCCCTATGTTTTACAACCCTTACACACTTAAGGGCTTCCATTGAAAATTTGTGCTTGTGGGTCGTATTGGCATAGGATCGATCCATTTAGCCTTGACTCTAACACGACCCATCTAATAAATGGGTTGAAAGGATACGACCCATTTAAATGTCAAGTCATGTTGTGTCAACCCATCGAACCCATTTTATAATAGTGTCATGATTTAACCTATATAACTGAACATCATGATCTATTTAATGCATTATACTTTCTTGAGTTATTTAACCTACTACGTTTTTAGACTCGCATTGCCTGTGTCTACTCGTATTAGGCACTCGTTATTTTTTAAAATATTATTTAATTGTATTTTTAATTATATGCATGATTAATTATTGATAGAAACAAAATATCAGACATGCATTAGTTTCAATAATAACTATAACATAATAATGAATTTTCTATCCATAATAAGTACTATTGTTATTATTTATATACAAATACCCTTATAGATTTTTTTAGCAACAAATAGCTTTGTCAACATAAATATTTTTTGACAAAGCTATTTGTTGCTAAAAAAATTTTATATTTTTTTGTACAATCTGTTTAACCCTCTTAATATAATTATGATAAAAATAGAAATTTATGTAAGTTTAATAAGTAATAATATGCTAATATCGTCATTAAATCTCTAAATAATCATTACAACAATAAAATTTAAATTGGCTTTATAGCAAATTATCATTCTATTTTTCAGTTAAATGCATGGTTGTCAAACTTGAGAGCCAAATCGTCCGAACTTACAAGTTTGACAACCTATTACGTTTTGACTTGGTGAGAAACTCGTAAAGTTGTAGACTCGGGTGCCTCGGTGTTGACTGTGAACCTGTGAAAAAACTTGGACCGAGTTTACTCAACTTCAAAGTTGGGTGTCAAAATGCCCAAAACATACGAGTTTTTTTGGTCCATCAGACGTCTTTTTGGTTTAGGTTCAAAACAATGCTTCCCCAAATCCAGATGCTTTTCTTCTCCTTTTACAGTTCCTGGAAATTGAAATCGAGCTCACTTCTAGTTCTAGGGGAACCTCTGCCAATCAATGGAGCTGTGACTGTCGGAACTTGACCTGGAAATTGAAATCGAGCTCACTTCCAGTTCTTCTTCAAATTCAGAGTAATCAATTCAAACTCAAAAACTTCATGTTCAGTTGCAATTTTTGGGTATAGACTTAAATGTCAAAAGCTTAGCATAGTCATTTGAAACATACAAAAGCCATCTTCAACTCCTCTTGAATGAATCACCTGCAGATTTTTTATTGCCAAGAAAATTTTTACTGGTAAATTTTGGTTAATGAAATAGCCAAATAGCTTTTCTAATCCAATTTTTGTTTGGATATTAAATTTTTTTTTTGGGGTCAGTTACAAATTACCTTCTGTTTGGTCACTCAATTCAAGAGCAAACTTAACAGATTTGTTTTCATCTTCTTTTATAGGTCAACGTAGGATTGAGATCAAACCTATTGTAAAGAAAATTGTAATAATGGGGTTTCACTATAAAACTTAACTGAATAATGAAATGAATGCAGTGTTGTTGTGATTATTAACATTTTAGTGCTTACATTATTCTTTTGATAGTATATCAGCTATTCTAATAATGTTGGTTCCACAATTTGTTTCTATGCACTCTCAAGTTTTGTACGATTCACAGATTATCTTAGTTAATCATAAATTCTTACCATTTTATGAGTCAATTTTAGGATATGAGTCTACCCAGTCTCTCCAATTCTACCTTGACTGTCAATTTTTACAACCTTGGTTAAGAGGTTACCAGACTATTCATGTCAATCCGTGACTCATGTGCTTAGGGTGTCTTATTATTTGTGTCATAAACCCATTTAGACTCAACCTTAGCCTGTTTGTTCCCATGTTAGTCATGCTGGGCTTGCATGTCGTGACACATGTTGCCACCTCGTCATCCCTTTCACTCACAGTTATTTTTTAATAGATTAAATTTGGTCGAATTGAGAAAAACTTAAATGCCTATTTTACCCTTGATGAAGTAGAAGAATAAAAAAAGTGAAAGAAGTATATTTTCTGGATTTCTGTTTCTATTTTTGCTTTTCTTTTTTTTATTATTTGTACGATTTTCCTTCTTTCTCCAAATAGTTCTCCATTATTGATTTCAGTTTTCACATTTCCTTTCGTTTCTCTGAATGATTTCCATCTATTTCGATTTCACTGGCTTTCTGAAACGATTTCTGATTTCTCTACTTTTGTAATCTATTTTTCTGCTTCTATATTTTGAATCCTGTTGTTCAATTTTTGTTGCTGTCAACTTTGGTATTTAGATTTTTGTTGCTTTTGTATTTCGATTCTATGTATTTTGGGTGCTGTACCTTTAGTTAATCTTGAGTGTCAGGCCAAAGATGAAGAGTCATGTTATATGATTGTATGTGTTTTATCCATTATATATGCCCTTTTACAAGTGGGCTCCTTTCACCTGCCAGCGTTCTGAGGGAAGAACTCCAATCTGAAGCAGAAAATGGAAGGCACCAAAAAGTGGGAAGGCTACGGATGGGCAGTATCAGCGGGACTTAATGCCGCTTTCTCTGCTATTGTTGCCAAATTCTTCTATAACCAGTTCATTCGTTACAGTCTGGTAGTGTTATTTAACATGATAATGTGGGGATGTTATGTCAACAGCCTTAAAGCTCTTTCATCGCTACAAGCGACAGTGACAAATTTTGCAACAAATTTCCTTTCCTCTGGTTTAGCTGGGTTTTTCTTATTTGAGGAAACATTATCAGCTAAGTGGTTTGCAGGTGCCTTATTCATTGTAATTGGTGTTTTAATACTTAGCAAGTCAAGCATAGAAGAAAAGACCAACATTGATTAGAAACTACTTTCCAATTTCATTTTGTTGAAGCATTTGATTTGCTGGAGTTGTTTATAGAATGATATGATTTCAAAGTTCTTTGAGTGTGTTGCAGTTGGACTTGATCAGTAGTTGATGTCATTGGGTTGTTGAGGGAAAATTATTATTATCATGGAGGTACAATTTTTTTTTTTTTTTTGCGGAAAAGTTTGAGGTGCATAAGGAATTATTATGGTTGTGAATTTTTTCCTCGTTTGATTGTTACTTATTTTAATTTATTTGTTTTTACTTTCTCAGAATCGTTTATGTTCGACTTGTATGTCTGATGAATTTGTTTCAATTGTACTTGTTGACTTGGTTTTTATTGTAATAACTTGTCCCCCAGAAATTGCCGGATTTTTTCTCTCTGGATATTTAAATTTGGGTGTTATGTTTGGTTTGGGGTGAAAGCAAAAATACTGTGGGTTGTGGCAGTGATGATGAAGAGAAACTAAATTATATATTCTGAAATGCTCACCTGGAAATCTAAGGTTAACTTAAGTAGGGTTCAACATTTTAAATTTTTTTGTTTAATTTAGTAAAAATTGGAATTATAATTGCAAATCATCTCCACGTAGGGGGGACATATAGCATGCCAAAATCAGGGGTTAGTTAAAACCTTGTAAGCTCTCTCTCTTGGTTTCTGTTCACTATTCTTTCAATGAAACAGCCAAGCAATGGAGGTGGGGAATTGGGAAACTTCCTCCGATGAATTGAGTGATTCGGAGACCAATTTGAAAGATGAAGAGCTCTACTACTTACCTGGTTCTTTACCTAAGTTGCAGTTTAGGTAAACTAATATCAATCTGAGAAATTCATTTTCCTTTAATTTATTGATTCTAAGTTGACTTTCTTTTGGCAGTGGTATAAAAATTACACCTTTATTATATTGTAGGAGTGATGTTTCAAAAGCTAAGTGGGATGATGAAATGGGCATGGCTGAAGTGGTGGAAAAGAAGGGGAAATTGTGGACAACAACTGGAATTATTCGCAGTAGCAAAATTTACTGCTCACTTGAGGAGACACTGTATGTTTGTTTTCTATTTAGTAATTTAGTTTAGATTTTCTCGTTCTCATGTATGCTATGGGAGAAAAATGGTCTTATCAAATTATTTTTATGGAAATCACTTAATTAAACTAAGTTATATTGTTTATCTGTGAATTTTATATAGCCATTGAGGCAAGTGAAAAATTAAAAAGAAAAAAAAAAAGAATATGTTCAGGATTATGACATTTTAGTGTTTTAATGTCAAAACCAAATTTTCTTTAGGTTTCTTGCTGAATTGGGAGCATTACATGTCATGGATGAGGAGGAGGCATCTTTTTCTCTAAAAGATTTGTATGAAAAGACATTATATGGAAAGAATGGATGTTGTTGGGAGCTTTTTGAGGTTTATCGGCATCTTAAGTCCCTTGGCTACGTAGTTGGGCGACATGGTGTTCCTTGGTCTTTAAAGAGTGTTAAGAGTAGTTGTAACTTTGATTGTTCTCAAGGCACCCCAAGGAACAATGGGGAGCTTAAAGGCACCGATTTTATTTCAGAAAAGCTGAGTAATTTGCAGGTTGATGAGTTGAGGCCAAATTTCGATGTTTATCTTCCAAACAGCCAGTTTAGAAAGTCTTCACCAGGTGTTCCAGCTTTTATTCTCTGCTTAATTGGGTAATTATGTTGGTTAATCCTAATAATTTTAATCTTATGCTCATGCAATCTATGCATCGGTGGTTCTTTAGTGCAATATACTTCTGTCATTTGTTTCATATTGGTTTCATTTTTCTAAGTTTTATATAGTGGGTTATCATATTGTAGGGGAACTCCACCCTCCAAGGCAGAAATTGAAGGGCTTGAGAGGCAATGTGGGGAGATTCCTTTGAAGTTTTGTGATGTGAATAATGGGCGTGTCAGCTTTTTTTCTTTTAAGAAGGTACAACTTGCTGAACTACCCTAGCTTGAGTTTCATAGTTGAGAAATTCTATAATTATGCTTCAATGAAACACATTCAATGTTATGACATATGTAAATTTATAATAACAGTATTAGAGTACTATTTGCTAATATTGACAAAATTTTTTTTGTTAATTTTTAATATTTTATTGAAGTAATTGTCTCATAATTATAATTATAAAAATTATTTATGAAATTTATTATTATTATTTTTGTTTTGTCCTATCATAATCTTTTGTTATTGTCCAATTATAATCCCTTCCCTTTTACTATAGTAGCATCACATATTCATCCTTATGCATTAATGCAAGGACTGGCCTATCTAACCTTGGTATATAATACCTAAAGTTCTCAGGACCTCCTTGTACCCATCCATAAAGTTCTTAACCCAATTGCCCTATTTCAGTGGTTCAATCAATCCCCCCTTTTTTTTTACTACCAAGATACCTAATTACCAGACAGTAGATTGTAAATCAACCAAAGCATTCATGAACAGTTTGTGAGCTTGTGATCAGATTCATTAAAGAGTTTGTAGACTAGCTCATAAAAAATTTGTTTAAGGAACTCTTGAATAGGACAAGATTTGTGTTAATTTAACCTTTAGTCGGTAAGCAGATTTAAAAGTGTTGATGATCCAAACAAATACGGGAAATTATAAAAATGTGTTGCGAGTGTTGTTCTTAGCTTAATTTATTTTCAGTATTGCTACCTTTATTTATTTATCATGTTAAATTTATATTTTACTTTTATTTTGGGAATTCTTATAATATTATTTTAGATTTACAAATAATTAATTTGCCAAAAAATGAAACATGAATAACTTATTTGATTTGGAATAGTACACGGATTGTATCTTATATATGAAGCACAGGGTCTCAAAATTCTTCATAAACACAGTTTGAACAGGCAAATGTTTGATTGATTTTTATTATGAGGATACAAATACAGCAGGTGTACAAAGTCAATTGTATATAAAAAGACTAGAACAATGGAATTGATTAACAATAGCTATGAAATCCTGCTGCCTGTTGTTTGCAGCCCTACCATTTGCTTATAATGAAATTTTATGGTATCAATTATTCTAATGATCGCAAAACTTTTAGCCAAATTACTGAATTTTTTTAAACTCTCCAATTATATCTCCAACTTTTATTATTCATTTTCGAGATCACAATACCGATATTTTTCCATTTTATAATTCAGTATCCCTAGCAAAAATATGGTTTTAAACATCAATATCACTAACGGCAGAAATGAAGGTGGAGGTGTGATCGGCTAGTTTGAAAGAATTTGAAGGAAAAAACTAAATATCAAAAAATGCTGAAAGTTTGAAAGAATTTGGAGGAAAAAATTAAATATCAAAAAGGGAAGTGGGAAGGTGGTCGGGCTGAAGTAAAGTGATTTCATTTAGGTTAAGTTATCAATAGGACATAGTTTTAGGGAGGAAGTGAAATAAGCTGCTGCCAAACATATTTAATCAACTGCTCACAAGTTTTTAACGAGCTACTTGTGAACCTTTTTAAATAAGTTGTTAATGAGTCTAACTGTTTGGCTTGTTTATAAACGAGCTAGAATTTTCGGCTCAAGTTCAACTTGTTTATTATCGATTCGAGCTCGAGCAGAGTTTTTATTAAGCGAACATCTCGACTCGTTTACAGCCCCAAATATCATCCACATGCAAAAATAGAAAATTAATGGTACAGAATTAGGGATGGTAGCGAATTGTTTAACCATCTTATTTGTTATTTCCATAACCATAACCATTTAATAATGATAATTTTATAACTATTTTATAACCACAAAAATTTTAAAGACTACTTACATAACTTTTTCCATAACCATTAGTGTTAACCACAAGTACCACACTTAATTGTCTAAAGTTTTTTAAAAAAATTTCTCATATGTTAGCTCTTAATATTCTTCAAACAAAAATACTTATAAATATGAACTAAATAAATTTAGGGCAATGAATATTAATTTATATGTTATTAGGTTTATTTTAAATTATAAATTATAACACCATATAACAAAATTACATAATTTTAAAAAATCTTATATATATTTGAATGGTTGCAGATTAGATTTTGTGATTAAGTATTTCATAATCATTAAATAAACGGTTAATTTAACAAGTAATATGTGCTCAATTTCATAATTTTGACAGTAATAATTTATATTTTTATAACTATTCCATAACCATAAAGATATTATTTTATTTAATTATTTAGCAATTTCGACAGTGAAGTTAACTACCAAAATCTGTTTGGTGCCATCCCTAGGCTGAATCCATGGGTCTTAAATTAATTTTATTAAAGGTTCATATACTTTCAAAATTCTTTCAATCAGGTCATTAAATTTTCGGGCAAGGGTGTAATGGGAAAATGCAAAAAGTTCATAGGTGATATTGATGTTTGGCCGGTTCATTTTGTCAGGAGGGAAAGTTTTCCGTTTCTTTCTCCTCATTCCTTTCATTCACCCGCGACACGGTCTGCTCCGCCTTTCATTCGCAAACCAACAATGTTTGACGATGATCAGGATCCATGGCTAGCTCCTGACAAGCTCTATCACCTCCTCTTTTGTCTCTTCCTTACTCTTTTCTTCTCCAAATTAGCCTCTCTCACCCGTTACTCCTTTCTCCGTCGCAATTCCATTTTTATCGGATCTATACTCTCCCTCACTGCCGGCGCCGCCAAGGAGCTCGCCGACCATCTCGGTCTATTCCCCTCCGCCGGTGCCTCCGCCAAGGATGCCGCTGCTGACGTTCTGGGTGTCTGGATAGCTGCATTTGCATTATCCATAGGTAAACGCGTGGATGGGTCTGACTCGGAGATGGGCATGATCCGAAGGGTTTTGCCCGTTTGAGGGTATTTTGTTTGTGGAATTTGATGCTCAGGAAGAAGCGTAAAGGGATTTTGGAGAGTTAATATGAGGAATTTCTGGAAAATGATCTCTTCATGAAAAGATAGGTTGGTTTCTTTCACGAATTGTTCTATTTTGTATTTTTTATTTGCTAGACTTCCTAAATTTCCATGGTAAATAAAAATTTGATTGCTTAGTAATGAAAATATTATTTTGAAAAAATGATTTACTCAAATGTATATTGAAACATTTCCATAAGCAATGAATCAGAAATTCTATTTGTTATAATATGAGAGCTCCTGGAATGGAAGCAAAAAGAAGAAATTGCATGTAATTCTGAACAATGAGGATTTTTTTTATAGGCAACTTATCCAAAACGCAAACTTTCTAGAGTATGGTGTTCTGAGTTAGAGAGAGAGAAATATGAACCTATCTAGAGCTGTAAATGGATTTATTGAAGCAACCTATAGTCCTTAAAAACCTTCGATTAATAGCACTTGAGATGAGTACAAATTTGGATTTATCTGTTTTTTTCATGATTTTGTATTACTGCTGTATTTATCAATGTATCTGTTTATGTTAATTTATGAAAATATTCAGCTTGATCGGTTGTGAATTTGAATATATAACAAATTAGAGTGGCTGTAGACCTTAGTGATTGAGTTTTCTGGTTGTTTGCAATCTATTTGAAGGTAGAAACCCAGTCTAAATGATGTTGGATCTTGGATTATATTAGTGTTAAAATGCTAAAGCGACAGCCTTGCCAAATGGAGTTAAGAAGTAATTTTGAAGCTTCATCATATTAAGAAATGGAAGAGAGTTATCAGTGTAGGTTGCTGGTTTGCTGCAAGTTAAATAGTCAATAGAAAGGGAATACAAATACGGAGGAGGATTCAAGGTGGATCACTGAGATGATCATACTTAGATAAACTTGTTACAGAATTCCAATATATACTATAGATAAAGGTGAGAAAGTATGATAGAATCACAGAAGATTTATATCTATTCATGTTTTCTATACTTTACTTACTGCACAACTCAATACTCTGCTGGGAATTTTTTATGTGACATGGTTTTCATTTTTACTTGGTATACAGTTTGTTGAATCAATCACCTTCTGAAGCTCACGGTGGCTGCTGAAGGCTTCGCATGATCATTACCATCTTCCTCTGGCAGTTTGACGGCAGTGTAAGTTCCTGCCCCGCACAGCGCCCCAAGTATGGGTGCCGTGAGATAGACCCATATGGCTTTGTAGTTGTTTGCAGCTATGGCTGGCCCTAATGTTCTCACTGGGTTCATTGACGCACCTGTTGTTGGCCTGCACCATTTAACCAGCAAGAAAGTTTAATTCAGTTCTGGTTGGTTGGATTTGGTTCAACGTTATACAAATTACACGTTCATGCTAGACATGCATACTCAGTAATGAAATGCAAAATCAAAGCAATGGACATACCCGGCGATGAGAATGTTGAGCATCACAGTGGCCCCAACCGCGATTCCTGCCAATTCCCCCACCTGCAAATCCTCATAATTCCAGTTAGTTGCCATCTTCTACGATTTTTCAGACCAGATCCCAATTTTGACGTTTTATACATGCTTTTTTTTTTTTTGGCAATCTTTCATAAGTTTGTTAATTATACTATATTAATTTCCTCACTCTGAAAATAATCAAAATATATCCCAATTTTCATTTCTAAATTGCATGATATTTGTTTGCTGGAGTGTGAAATCATCAAGTATCATCATCATCCCTACAAAATATCTTAAATACCAGTATTGAGATATTTCTGCTGAACTATTTTAAATTTTATGTGACAGGGTTGTAAGAAGTGTTAGCAGAAAAGAGTGTTATTTAATTGAAGAGGACAGAGGCATGTGCCTCTTAAGAATCTACTTATCTAGACGACCATTTAAGTCTTATTAATGGTAATTCTATGGAAGAGAAAGAAACAAGCCAAAGAGGTTCCTATTCCCCTTGTGATTTTTCACTCTTATTATTGGATTTGATATTTTGTACACTTGTTTAAATAATTTTATAACTGTCAAATCTTAATAATTTCCATATTTTCTATATGTTCAAAAGAAGAAGAAAAAGCTACTGAAAAGCAATTAAAAAAAAAAACTACTTTCTTTGCCTAAAGAGTAAAAAAGAAAAAGAAGGAAAACAAAAAGGGAGTTGAGTTGTAGATTCGTTTCCTCTAAATCAAAGGAAATGAAATAGTATTTAAAATTAAAACCTCCAGCACTTAATTTAATTTAATAAAGATTAAGATAGCTTGATCCTAGGAAAATTAATTATTAAATCTACTGCTTAATTCATATTATCATCAGTCTCTGTCTCTGTGGAACATGTTCATTGACTCATGTCTCTTTACATCTCCAACCTTTTTAATATTAAAATCCTGTTCCCTGGAAATTTCCTTCAGAAGGTTTGTCTGCTTCTTCCAACTTGTTTTTTTTACTTATTGCATACTAGTTTATATTACTTATTCTAATATAGAGATTTTGCATACTTAACCCTATTCAATAATGGAGATTGCAGAAGAAATAATTAAAGAAGAGGAAGAAGAAGATAGGAGGCAAGTATCTTACAGCTCTGGTGTCGGTGGCTACGGCAGTAACAACAAACATGAGATTGAAGCTAATTATAAATTCCAAAGCAAAAGCTTGACCATATCCTCCTGATGGAACTGTAACTCCTCCTCCCATTACTGGATCAAATATCCCTTTCAATGCAAATGCTGCTCCTATTGACGCCATCACTTGTGCTCCTATATACACTGGTACATGTTTCCATGGAAAATGCTTCAGTGCTGCAAATGCAATTGTGATTGATGGGTTCAGATGGGCTCCTGATATGTGTCCTGTTGATAATATTACAATCATAACAGCAAGTCCTGTTGATGCAGCCAGTCCTATTAGTGTTTCTGTTCCTTGTGTTTTTTGATTCACTATTGCTGTTGCTGTTCCTGCAAATATCAGAATCATTGTTCCGATGAACTCTGCACCCACCTGCACTTTTTTTAATTATGTTATTGTTTAGTTTATGTAATGTATGAGCCTTTTGAAATTTGTATTGAAAGAAAAGATCAAACCTTTCTAACCAGAGAAACTGGAGGAGGAGGTATTGAGCAAGAAACAGGAGGTAATCTTCCATCTTCAAGAGCCCATTCTTGATCAACACTGAAGCATTTGCAGCTCTTAAGAAGGGATTTTCTACCGAGACCACCACCATTAGTGCCTCTGAACCCACCAAAAAGAGGAGCACCTGGTGTTCCTGGGGTTGCTGGTGTTGAAGGAGCTGATGGGATATCTTCATTATTCTCCATTTCTATCTTATTAGAAAGAAAATTAAAAAAATATATATATATATATGTATGTATAGTCAGAGATAGATCAGAAGAAGAAGACTTGTTTGTTTGTGTGTGTGTTGAAGTTAGTGAGTGAATGAGTATCCAAAAATAAAAATGAGTATTTATAGTAGAAAAGGGAGCAAAGAAGTTGACTTAAGAGAATCCCAAGAAATAATGGATGGACATTGTAAACTTATTTATTTGGTAGTCATAAGTCATATTTCAACAACTTCCAAACATTAATTTTCTTCGTCTCTACCCACTTCACTTTTCACTCTTTAGCATGAATTGGTCAACACTTGCTTGGATTGCCAATGCTAACTTGCCACATTTTATTGGATTCCTGAGCAATGTTAAAATTCATCCGAAATGCAGGGCATTCATGATAATGTGAGTTGATTCAATTATACACTAGTGTTGATGTGTGAGCTTATTAGTGTGGTTGGAACTTGGAATTATGGTAGGTATGTATTAGACTTGGCCCTTATTTGTGCGGGTGGGACATTGTAAATTGTATTATGTATGAGAAAACAATCTCTCCAGAACTAAAAAATGTACCACAATTAATCATTTTAGAAATGTGAATCCAGCTAACATCAAACTTAGAACCCACTGTGGCCATTCATTTTGACTGCAGCTGCAGGCCTACCTACCTTCTTCCCACTTCATTTCTCATTATCATTTTCCTTTTTCTTTTTCCGATAAATAAACACTTACTTTACATACCATCTACGCTCCAAAATTCATTTTGGTTACGCATTGTTTTAAACATGTTTCCTGGTTAGATAAATGATTTGTGAAATTTGAACCGTCGCAATCTTTAGCATTTAAATATGAATAAAGTTTATTTTACTCTCCTAACTTAATATTTATGACCGTACTACACCTTTAAATAATTAAAAATTAATAATTATTATTTTACTAGTAAAGATAATATAATATTTTTAGTCATTACTTTTCGACATTTTTTAAGGAATAAATAATTTTTTACATAAAATGAGAAAAAATATATTTTTTACAGTAAATATTTTTATTATATAAAATAATCTGTAATGCACTAATAGATCATATCTATAAAATATTATTTTTTAATACTAGTACGCATTCTTTCTAATCATTTAACAACTATTTTTATCGATTTTTTTTTTTTTTAATTTTAAACCGTTGTATAAACAATTAATAGAGCTACAACTAACAAAACAATATAACAGTTAATAACTGCTTACACCACTATTTTAACCAACAAGCCTAAATATTGTAATGGAAAAAAATTCCTCCATGAGCATATTAAAAAAAAAAAAAGAAAAAATGCTATTTTTATTTTTGTAAATACTATTTTATTAGAAATTTTATTTCAAATATTTAATTTAAAATAGGAAATTTATTGAATTTGCTCAGCATCCTTAACCATTTGATTGTCTAATAGAAAATTCCGAATTTCTTGATAAATGATAATATAAAGGTTTGAATTAGTAAAATAGCACGTTACTATTTTATTATCTAAAAAAATAGTATTTAACTTTCAAAATTTAGAAAAATAGTACTTTTGGCTAAATATTGGCCTTACAAAATTTAAATATTTCAAAACTTGCCAATTTCGTCAAATTATTAATTTAAATATTTCAAAATTTATAATATATGTTAATATAATCCAATATTTGACAATAAATTTTAAATTCTTCAAAACTTTATCAAAAAAGAATGTCGCATCATGAGGTGGTTTCCAACGAGTTGTTAAATACCAGTAAATTAAAAAATTGTTAAATAAACATCAATAAACATAATTACGAGTAAATACATGTAAATATAAAATGTTGTAAATGCAAGTCAATAACATCAATACAAGTATGTATCAATAAAAATAAATACAAATCAACAAATTTATAATAATTCAATACAATTAAATAAAAATTTGCAATAAATGTATTTACAATTCAATAAACACGAAAATATAAGTTGATATGTAAAAACAAATATTCAAATGTAAAAATTGAGGACTTTTTCGTAAAATGACTTCATGTTATCTTAGACTAAAGGGTCCGATTGAAATTAGCCGTTGACCACTAGAAAAATTTCAATGGTGAAGAAAACTCATAAACTCTATATCATTAGAAAGCTCTAGATTCGTATATTTTAAATATAATATTCTTCCTGATTCTAACACATCATGTTCAAAAACGTAAAAAACAGTCTAGCAAATCGTTTTCTGGCCGATGATCGACCTTAGTATCAAAATGTTTGTTGTTGCTTAGAATTTTGTCTTATGAGCTCGAATCGACCATCTGATCATCAAAAAACCGTGAAATTATAGTTGAAATCTCAGGTTATATTTTAACCAAAAATCCAACTAAGCTTTTCCACTTCTTTTGACCACCGTGTAAGGTGGTTCTGGTGCCATTGAACTCACCATCACTTCAACAGAAGATGGGTACACCGATCTACAGTTTACATATATGTCAAAACTAGAGGCGTTGGTTTTCGCATTCATTTGAAATTTTATCCAATTTGATAAAAATTTATTATTTATGTTCATTTCCTTATTTTACTTTTTTTTTTTAAAAAGGAATTCATTTCCATATACTTATTCAATTCTTAAAAACTTAAAAAATAAAAATACTAAAACATATTCATATAAATAGCAAGTAAAAACAAGTTTATTAGCAATGATCGGTTAAAACTAAGTCAACTACTAATTAAACTTTGACTTTCATTGATCATAAATTCACAATTCATATAAATTATAAACATGTGGATACAAATAATATATATGATTGAACAAACTTTCATAATTTCTTTACCCTTTCTATTGGATGCTGCCAACAAGAATAAATAACAACTATTGATAAACAATTAGCAACTACTTAAGTGAAAGTGTGGGCTTTATGATAATACTTTTCTGATTAATTATGATTTATATATAAAAGCTTCATTATGTCATGGTTAAGTGGGAATCTCCATATTGAATCATAAGATTAAAGAATAGTCAATTAAAATTATTACCCAACCACCGATTATATCAGCAAATAATTGTTGAACCACATGCCTACCTCTATTATTTGCCACTACAATACTAACAGAAACTTCTATGTGAAACTTCTTTTTCTTCATTTCAATATATATACATGTATATTCAAATCTTCAAAACCCTCTTGACTTCAATGGCAGGGAAGAGCAAATTTCGGTTATCATTGAATTACTGATTAGTAATTACCAAACCGAATCAATTCAGTAACTAAAAATCAGTAACGGTGATTTACTGATCGGTAATTGGTAATAACCGTCGGTGTTTGGTAGCGGTTTCGGTAGGCGACTTTGAAATTTTTGTTAAAAAAAAATTACTGAAAAAATAACCGAATTTTGACTCCTAAAAAAAACTCAATTTTGACTCCTCAAAATTACGATCGTTTTGAAGTTGAATGTGGAATGAATATATATATGTTTTTATAAGTTCGGTGATCGGTAATTACTGATCGGTAATCAATATTGCTAATTGGTAATGAGGCTAAAAAATTTCGGTTACCGACACCATTCGGTATGGTGATGGTAAAATACTGATCGGTTAACCGATTACCGACAATAATTGGTAACGGTTACCGATTGCTCATCCCTATTAAGTGGAAACATAAACAGTGAATCTAATAACCAATTATCTAATCTAATTCATGACAAATTTAAGATGACAACTTTGGATAACCATGTTCAAACAAAATGAAAATAATATTTTTTATTAAAATATAATTTAAATTTAAATAATTATTATAAATAATTATACAGAGATAATTTTATATTCTAGGTGAAACTTTCGTGCATATATATGTGTTTGCAGGAATTATTAGTTAAAATACATGATATTCCTTCTTTATTGTTGAGACTATTATTAAAGTTAATGAAATGATATATAACCTTACTAAGATTGGTAATAATAAAGTGCCTTCTTTTTCTTAAGAGTTTTATGAAATGTAATTTTTTGAAAACTGTTTAGCTAAATTGTTTTTTTTTTTTTTTTTAAGACCTTTAACTAAATTGTTAATAGTTATTAATGGTACTGTATATTTATTGTTGCCTAACAATTTTAACCTCATACCTTAATTTACTTGATGGATATTTTTTTTTATAATAACATATTATATTATGGATATTCGGATGGAGTGTTATATTTTTTTCGTATAGAGTAGTATGAAAATTTGCTAAAATGAGTTTAAAATAAAATAAAAAATATATATCGGTTTAGTTCTAATTAACTATGATTTTAGTCTGATGCTATTGTTATGACCAATTAAAAGAATTATTAGGCTTTGATTCAATATACTAATTTTATTAGCATTACAGTATTAGTATTTACCAGTATGAGAAAATATTTTGATTTATTAAGTTATTTATGTTTTGATTTATTTCTTAAATAATACTTTTATAAAATATAATTTAAATTTAATTAATTATTAATTGAAATATTATTTTTTATTTGAATTTAATTAATAAATTATAAATAATTATATGATATTTGTTATTAGAATAAAATTTGAATTTAATTAATTAATAATTTAGATAATATTAATTTTTAAAATATAATTTAAATTTAACTAATTAATTATTAGAAATAATTATAAAATGGTAACTTTAACATTAGTTAAATATTTTGTGAGCAGTAAAACGTTTAAAAACATTGCGAGAAGTTAATATTGAAAGTTTTAGATTCTGTTTTCAAAGTTTCGGTGATAAAAAATTAGTTTAGAGATTTTGTAATATTTTTGATATTGAATAATAATAATAATAATAATAATAATAATAATAATAATAATAATAATAATAAATTTGAGAGATTTAAATTATAAAATATTGGGTGGGAATTAGTTTTGATAAATAATGATAGATGATGGAGAAGCATAAGCACAAACTAAAAAGACAATTTATTTATATTTAGGGATTTGAAACTTCTTTGATGAAAAAAGGCTTTTAAGCCATCACCTTCATTATTATTGTCAATGTTTTCTATCCAATATCTAATCATTACAATCTAATGTATAAGATTTCATGGTTGCCTTACACCAACAGACCAACCAACATTCTCAACCACAATTATGTGCCACTATACTAATTTTCTTTACTACAGCTTTAGATTTATTTGATAAAATTATGTCTATTTAACTGTTCAAATAACTATTAAAAATTATAAAAATACGGAGGTTAATCTTTATAAAAAAAAAACCTACTTCAAAAACTACAATAAAAATTAATTTTTAGACCTCTTCCAAATATTTCCAACATATATTAAAAAGTGATTATGTATAAATAGAGACAACCCTCTCCGTTCAATCCACAAACTCAAAAAGAGAAAAGTATGTGTATGGATGATGCACATGCTTTAGAAGAATGTGGAATTTTTCTGATACATCCAACTCTATAAAGGAAACGTTGTTCCTTTTTAAGTGGCATGTGCATGTTGGAACAACTAATTAGTCCCCAATAATTTTATAGATTACACAAAATTAAGCTAGCTTCTTCTTCATACATGGCATATACCATGTGCACGCTCATATTAGATCCGTTTTATATATATATATATATATATATATATATATATATAAAACCAAGTCTTAGAAATTTTTTTTTTTTTTTTAAAATTAATCTTTACAATCCTCATCAATATTAAAAATGATATGATACGAGAAATAATAATAGAGCCATATTACTAATGTTTTTACTTTTCTTCTATTTATCCATTTCACCTATCAAAACAGTAGGTGATTTATAATTTATTTATTTAATTAGAATTTTTAAATTTTTTAAAGACTATACAGTTTTTAATTAACATGCTATTTTTTTTTTAAAAGGCATGCTATTTTGAGTTTTATTTTAACATTCGAACCATATAAAAATTTGTTCAGTTTTTTCTAACAATTTTTTTTTTCAAGAATTGAGATTCTAATCTAATAATTAGTGTGATATATTGTAATCTATTAGTCACAAGTTTAAATATCCATCAAATATGTTAATAGGGGAGGGTCGCTCCCTATTATGTGATCCACAAATTAAATCTATCCGTTAAATTAAAAAAAAAAATTCACAAATCACAATTGAAAATTAACTTAAAACTTCCGGTGTAATAGTTTTTAAGTAGTTTTATTGTCTGACTGTTTATAAAAGGTTTTTTTTTTATTAATATCTAATAAAAAAATAGACTATTATTTATTATAAAAAGCTATTTTTTTTATTAATATTCTAATAAAAAATAAATTATAAAAAACTGACTTATATAATTTTAAATTTTTTGGTATTTTAATACTAGATTATTTAAAATTTGACTAAATAATAAATATATAATAAGAAATAAAAAATAATAAGTGGTTGTTCTAAAAATAAATGAATGAGAAAGAGAAGTGTTCCTGAGTTGTTCCAGCTGTTGCTGAATGCTTTTTGTTGTGTATAATTGCTTTTGAGCTTTGATTATGCCTAGGAATCACTTGTAGTAGGTACATTTTTAATTTTTTTTTTCAAAAAATGTCATCATATACAATTATATTACATATGTGGAGCATATTTATGTACACCATTCACTTATTATTCAAATTCATTTTAGATATTCCATTCTTTTTCTAAATTAGAAAATAACTATCTAGTTTTTAATTTACTTTTAAATCTCTTAATTTTAAAAAATCCTCTATAAGGTAATGCGATGCCGTTTTTAATAATACCTCTATATTTTATACTAATATACTTTTACGTCTATAGAATTTTATTTTACAAAATTAATTTCATTTACTATAATTATATTTACTATCGCTTAAGTAACTTATTTTATTTTATTAATTTTACTGAATAAACAACATATATTTAAATTAAAATATTTCTCATAAAAATAAATACTAACGCCTTTTTTTTAAAGAAAAATTGTAAAAAAAAGATTTGAGAGTAAATGAAATTAACTAAATTAAATAAAAGAAATAAACACCTAAAAGCACATTAGCATAAAATTTAAGAATCTAAAGGTAATTATGAAAAAAGAGCATTTCAATATTTTTCAATTGAAATTAATATTGTTAACACATAATTTCATAGTTGTTTCTTTTTAAATTTGAGATATCTTAATTTTACAAAAAAAAAAAAATTCATTTTTCTATGCCATATAATTTTTTTAAAAAATTAATTATTAATCATAAAGATACATATTAATTATATAAAGAATAACTGACATAATTAATACTTAAATTATTAAAAAAATTAACAATAATAAATTAATGTAAAAATATAAAATTATAATTTATAGATTGTTTAAATTGTAATTATTTTCAATGTTGAAATAAACTAAATAATAAAATTCACTACGAAATTATTTATTTTTAACTTAAAATATATTATAGTTTTGAAATTAAAATTGTTAACTTAAATAGATTGAAATTATAAATAAATATTACATTTAAAAATATATTAATATATGCTCATCTGGATTCAATTCTTGCAACATGAATAAAAATATTTAAATATAATGTAAAAAATTAAATCAAGAAAAATGGTCAAATAGATATAATAATGATAAGTTGAAAATTGGCAAACTTGAATACATATAAGTCCAATGTCGGACAACCTAAAGGATGAAATTGTTTCAAAAAGTTAAAATAGGGTGATTTTGTAAGAAAATAGAAATTCGGGGTGAAATTGTTGATTAAGCCAAAAAATTTATAACTTATGTATGGATTCCTGTTACTGATATACCTTATATATCAACTAACTCCATATAGTTTATAAGCATATAAAATGATTTAGTCTCAATCTCTATTTAGTTTATAGTTGGTTTATAGCACATTTGTGATCAATTTATTAAAGTAGCTGAACTGAAACACTCATTACTTAAGAAATGACACAATACATTCATATAGTAGTAGGAGCAAAGATTAGAAGACTGTAGACAACTTATAAACGTTCACTTTTATGTTATAACTCTATAACATAAACCAGTTTATATTGCATTTAAAGTTAGTTTAAAATACATTTAGTATTATTTCATAACTCCAATTATTTTATGTAAAATAATTATCTTAAGTGTCTCATAAAATGTTAAAAAGTAGTTTATATACATTTAAAATTGATTTATAACATGTTTAGTACTAGTTGATAAATCTATCATAACAAATAATTAGTTTAATACAAATCAATACCATATTTATAATTCGTTATAATAAGTTTAATACTAATGATTTTGATTCTCTCATAACAACAATTTGTTTATAGCTAATTTTTATCTGACATGAACCAATAGAAGAAGATTCTTTTATAACTACACATTTGAGTTGATTAAGTACAGAAAAGAGAAAAATCAAACATATAGAGGAATAATTAAAATTAAAATAGGTAGAAATATAAAGTTGATAATCATTTTGACAAAGTGTTTGTATGTCACATTTCCAATAGTTACATTATTAAATATAATCGTCAAAGAGAAAATTCTTATTATTTTTTCTTTCTACAATCTCTATCATTTATAGGAGCTTACAAGTTGTTCTGAGACTTGGCGCCAAATTCATCATCATGCGTGTTGATCATTAATCATTTATTTGTTTTCTCTGTTACGGGAAATTTAATGAAGAGGCATTGAAAGAAACGCTACCGACCGTTTTGTCTTGGAAAGATTAAGTTTGCATGTCTTATCTTATTTGCCTAAATCAATCTAGTCATTATAACCACTAATTCCTTCTTTTCCTTGCCTGATTCAAACTCGCCATTACAACAGCTAATTCCTTCTCTTCCTTTTTCATAATTTCTTTTGAGTGTTCTATCCCTGGAATACTCTATAACTCTGTTACCCCCCACAAAGTTGGTGAGTACATGTTCACGACCAAACATGCTAAGGAATGCTTGAAAAACCTAAGGCATTGGTAAATATATCAACTAGTTAATTCTCTGTTTTGATATGCTAATAAAAAATGAAGCCAGAAAAACAAAAATTAAAAAAGAGTTGACAAAGAAATTGTCGCCGTTGCCTAACAAAACACAGCCACCAGTCTGCTCCACTTCCACCAGCCGACGACACCTCCTCCCAACTGCGCGTAGGACCTCGAGTTGGCCGGAATACTTGTCCCGCCATGATCACCAACCAAAGACCCTTGAAAAACCCCAACAAAGTAGAAATTGAAGGAAGTGAAAGCATCCTGATTCGGTTAGGGATTGAGGCCCATGGACGAAAGATCAAACCAGGAGCAGATTGAAGATCCAAAAACAGAGAAGCAAGAAAGCAGATGAGATGTAGAAGCAGTAGAAGATGAAAGAGCAGTAAGAAAATGCCTCCCGTCTGCAACAAAATAGCCACACAAACAAGAAAATGAAACCTTCTATGACTCCACTTAGAACATGGGAGGGAGAAGAGAGAGATAGAGAGAGAAGGGAAAGTAGTGATTGTGGTCACAAGTGTGGGTTGAAGAAAATAATAATAATAATAATAATAATAATAATATGAAAAGGGAATTCTATTATATTTCAAAGTAAAAAAAAAAAAAATTGACTTTTTTAGTTGATTAATGGAAAATTGAACAAAAACTGGACGGAATGACTTGATGGATTTATTAATTAGTTTTTGAAAACGAAAGTATTCAATCGCAGATTATAAAAAATTTAAGGGACCTAAAAAATAATAATTATCCTTGAATTAGGGATGGAAAAAGCTAGTAGTTCAGTGTGATTCTCAAGCTACTTTTGATATGATTAATGGTAATGGAGAAGGAGCATTTGGTGAAGCAGTTTTGGGAGGTCAAATTGGTGAAGATTTATATGGGTAGCAGATTTGTTAGCAAAGAAAGTCTTTGATTATGTTGGTTTGAGAATTTTCTTACCTCTACTACTTTTTTTGAATTTAGTGTCGGTTGTTCATAATTATTCTTACCCGAGATTAATAAATTATGGAAAGATAGAAGTACAATTGCTATTACCTTTTGTTTTTAATTTATATTATTTTTTTTTTTTTAAATCAAATGAAGAATTGTATCTACAAAATTTTAATATTAATTTTAGTGAATTACAGTTCGCATAATATAATTTTGTATTTTAAATTTATATTGAATAATTAAAATTATTGATCTATTTTTTTCCTGTAAAATTAATAATATAGATTCAAATTATGTAAATTAGAACCCACTAGAATTGATCTATGTGTTGCATAAATACAATTCAACTTAATTTGAAAATAAAAATAAAAAAAAAAGTGCAGTAGCACCTTTTCCTAGAAGCACCAAAAAACGTTTCCCTTCAATAAATTAAAAAGCACTATCCCTCCATTTTTCTCCAAAAAATACTAATATTTTTTTTTTTGAAAATACATATTGTTTGAATTTTGAGTTGATTAACGAAGATGCTGGTATATTCTTTAAGAAATTAATGGAAGTGCCTAACAATAAAGATAAAATGTGCTAAACTTGGAGGCTCAAAATTATAATTTTGAAAATCAAAGCACTCAATAGCAGTTTAACAAATATCTTAGATACCCTATAAATTTTCTCTTTTATATATTACTATAACCAATTTATTTACTCTATAATTTGTTTCCCTTTCCTTTTTTATCGATTATGTTAAAAACATTTGAAACGTGGCAAATTATTAAGCAAGCATCCATTTGGATGAATGTTGTTAGCAGTTAGTACCAGCAGAGGTTTACATGGATAAAAGTTTAGAATTGCAAATGTGTTAGAGTATTGTATTGCTTGAGCTAGGTTCATGAAAAATTTGAAAAGCTCGGCTTAAGCTCATGTACGAGCTCTAAATGAAAGCTTGACTCAAGCTCGCGAAGTAATGTTAAAGTCTCAATCTCAAGACCTATTTGCTTTTGAAACATAAAAAAGTAGAAGTTGATTAAAGATGAGATAAAGCATAAAAACAATAAACACAATAATTAGGTTTGGAAAATACAAGTAATTGTTGCCTGAAATTACCTGGAAATTGCAGAACTAGAGAAACGGTTGATATCGGAGGCGTGATTTTGTCGATTACCGGTGGTGAGAGGGCCTATGGCGTTGGGTTGGGTTCGGGCGGTTTCTATGTGCGATGAGAAGGGAAGAAGAAAGTGTTTGTTGTGTGCGATAAGGAGAGAAGAAAGGGAAGGAACAACATGAAACAAAACTTGGGCTGCTAGGTTTGCTCAAACTTTTTATACTTAGATTTTAGCTCGCGAGCTTTAAATGAGTTTAGTTAACGAGCTATTCGCGAGTCTATTTAACAAGCTCAAATTTTCGGCTCAAATTTGGCTCATTTATTATCGATCTGAGCTCGAATCGAACTTTTATCAAGCGAACACCGAGCCGTTCACGAATGGACTTGTTTGCACCTTACTAAAATTAATAATTGTATATAACAAAATTAAAAATTATACTAACATATAAATAAAATTTAAAATAAAGTGATAATTGAATTTTTTATTAAGAAAAGTTGAAAATGAAAAAGAGAAAAAAATGGAAAACAAATTGTTATGCTCCTAAATCAAAGGATCAATGTCAAGAGGCATTTTCTCTTAGAAATTTGACAGAAAATTTCTCTCTTCTCATGTCGATGAGGAGGTGAGAAAGGAGAAAAAAGCCTTTAATAGCGCTATTTTTCTCCATTCTCTTTTTTCTTTTTCTCTTTCTACAGAGAAAATAGAAAACTTTTAAGTTTTTTTCTTAGGAATTTTTTAAATTTTCTTTCTAAACAAACAAAATCAATAAAAAACCCATAAAAAAATCAAATAATAATTTTTTAGCCTTATAAAAATTTCGAAATATCTCTTTCGCTATCTACTCCTTCATGTACTGTTGGCTTATTTTTCAATACATATATATATAATTTTTATTATATAATAATAATACCATTGGAGAAGGGACAGAAAGAGACTCTTCTCTTCTTCCTCCTCCTCGTCTACCTCATCTTCTCGTATTTTCCAGTGTTTTCTTTTTTCTTTTGATTTTATACATAGATGTTTGTTTCTCTATCTAGAATTTGCAGGTTAAGATCTGCAATCAGATGTTTTATGTTCCTCTGATTTCAGGTTAGATCTATTGATTTCTTTGGATAACTTTTCTTTTCTATTTCTGTTTCTTGATATGATTTTGAGTAGATCCATACTTGATTTGTGATCGCTGTGGAGATTACGAATGATTACTGTTTCAATTTTGATTCTGTAAATTTTTGCATCTGTTTGCCTATTTTTTGTATTCTGTTGCTTAGGAATTTGAAATTTGAGTAGATCTATACTTGATTTTTCATCGCTGTGGAAATTACGAGTGATTACTGTTTCAATTTTGATTGTAGATTTTTGTTTCTGTTTGCCTATTTTTATGTATTTTGAAATGAAATCTTGAACTTTTGATTGCAGATTTGGGTGATATCAACTGGGTTGGTATTAGATTTTGATAGGGTTTGGAGGAATTGAAATAATTTGTTCGAGACCTGGGATTGAGCAATTTTGTTTCTGTGGTTTGGTTCCTAGTATTCAGTTCTAGGAATGTCGGTGTTGCTCAAAGGCGATTCTATCCAAATTCGCGAGGTGTGGAATGACAATCTTGAAGAAGAATTTGCTCTTATCCGTGAAGTTGTTGATGATTATCCATATATAGCCATGGATACGGAGTTCCCAGGCATTGTGTTGCGGCCTGTCGGCAATTTTAAGAACAGCAATGACTTCCATTATCAGACCTTGAAAGATAATGTTGATATGTTGAAGATGATTCAATTGGGTCTTACATTTTCTGACGAGAATGGGAATTTACCTACTTGTGGAACTGGAAAGTATTGCATTTGGCAGTTCAATTTTCGTGAATTCAATGTGAATGAGGATGTTTTTGCGAATGATTCAATTGAACTTTTGCGGCAAAGTGGGATTGACTTTAAGAAGAATAATGAGAATGGCATTGATGCAATGCAATTCGGTGAGCTGTTGATGTCATCAGGGATAGTATTGAATGATAGCGTGCATTGGGTAACTTTCCACAGTGGCTACGATTTTGGCTACTTGCTCAAGCTCTTGACATGCCAGAATTTGCCCGACACACAAGTAGGGTTCTTTAACTTGATTAATATGTATTTCCCAACCCTATACGATATCAAGCATTTGATGAAGTTTTGCAATAGCCTTCACGGAGGA
This sequence comes from Croton setiger, assembly GCA_948099555.1. Taxonomy (NCBI): domain Eukaryota; kingdom Viridiplantae; phylum Streptophyta; class Magnoliopsida; order Malpighiales; family Euphorbiaceae; genus Croton; species Croton setiger. The sequence goes on from CANUEY010176519.1 coordinate 56,121, forward strand.
TTGAACAAGCTTGCAGAACTGTTGGAAGTTGAGAGGGTTGGGATATGCCATCAAGCAGGTTCTGATAGTTTGCTCACAGCTTGTACATTCAGGAAATTAAAAGAGAATTTCTTTAGTGGCTCTTTGGAAAAGTATGCCGGTGTTTTATATGGATTAGGTGTTGAGAATGGACAGAATACTCATTAATCATAAAAAAAAAAAAAAAAAGTCTAAAAAAAATGATTAGAAAGGTGCTCATTCAACTCTATTTGTGTGCTAGACAGCCACAATATGTGTACACTTTTGTCATCAAGTTTCTTATTTTATGAATATTTTCATATTTTACTATTTCTCTTGTTTCCTGAGCAACTATCTGTTTCTTGCCTTTGTGGTATGTTTTGTTTTAGTTTCTGTTTGATGCATTCTGTTTCTTGGCAGAGACGTATCTTTTACAGGGTGAATGATTTTGTTTCCAACTAGGAGCTATGATGCACCTAGCTAAGTTACACTGGTTTATATCTTGTAAAGAAAAAACATTAAACAACAGAAATTACACTGTTTAGCAAACTCATTTCTTGAAAAAAGAAAACACTGGTTTTTGTTAGCACACTCATATTTTGCCATGGAAATAGCTACTGCTGTTGGTGGAGCTCTTCTGTCTCCATTTTAATTGTTTGAGTTTGATCTCTATTGACTTACTCAATTATGCAAGAGAAGGGCAAGTTTTGGATAAATAAAAAGGTGGAATATGAAGCTGAACAAAATTTAAGCAGTTCTTGAGGAACGGAGGATGGCTGGTCGGCGGGTTACACAATGATCCAGGAGACTTGGCTTATGATGTCAAGGACATTCCTGATGAGTTCAATACTGAAGTTCTGCTGTGAAAATTGCAGAATGTTGAACCTGCAGGCTGCAGCTACTACAAGCGAAGTACAAAAACAGAAACTCCTCCTCCCTTTTGTTATGTTGGGCTGAATCCATCAAGTACTATAAAGTTCAATACTGAGAATATGGTTTCCAAGATAAAGTGTATTACGGTTAAATTAGATGAGATCGTAAAATACAAAGACGAATTGGGTTTGGGGAGACTGGTGGAGATAGGTCTAGACAAGGGAAAGCAAGGCCAGCCACTTCCTCTTTGCAGCCGACAGAAGAGGTTTGTGGGAAGGGGAAAAATGAACAGGCTATTCATGATTTGTTGAAGGCTAAAGCAAGTAATGTAAAATAAAACTCTATGATTCCCATGGTTGGGATGATGGAAGGATGGCTCTTGCTCAACTTTAGATTTTGCATCTTGATGTGAAGTTTAGGTCTCCGTTGGCGAAGTTTTTGATATCTATTGGGTAACGAAAATAAATTCTCAAGAAGGTAGGCAGTAATGCTGATGATTTGATTGTTAGTATGATGTAATTATATGATGTAACCTTAGATTTTATTCTTCATTTTCTTTGCATTTTGGCCTTGAGAGATCAGTCTTAAAAATCTTGCATTTGGTGGATTGTTGGTCCTGAAACAGCATTCATTTTTCAGATTTTGCTATTAAGACCAAGTGTTTCTTTCATACCAATGCTTTTTTTTTTTTTCCAAATATCAATGTTAGTCTTTCGAACCTTATGCACAAACACTAACAACTGATATCTTTACAATCTTGTTTTGGTATTACGAAATTAAATCTATGGAATTATGGATTTCAATTGTTATTCATGTAAATTAACACAACTTCTAATGATCTCTCTTTCATTGAATTTGAGGGAGATCCTTAAACAATTTACTCTACTTTTTAACTTTTTGTTTAATTCATAGATTAAGTTTATTATGATTAGTTGAAACAGAAATTTTTTTATTATTTGGTTTTCTATAATTAAAATTGTAGATAATAATTAGAAATTTTTTATCTAGCCATTTGCTTAATTAATCTAGATTTAAATTGACAGCCACATTCATACTAACTAAACTGCGTTCAAATTGTTAGTCATGTTCACTCCAATTATACGGATTTGAGCAAAATTTTCATAGGCTGCCTTTTCAATGTACGAACTTAAGACTAACAATTTTGATTAAAGTAAAATAAATACACACCGCTTTAGATCTATGCATTCAGCTAATAATTAGAATTTATTATTTTTTTAAAAAAATTAAGGAATAATTATTTTCAGGTCCTTAAGATTTCTCATAATCAGTAATTAGTTAATTTTATTTTGCCGTTGTATATTTAGACCCTTCCGTCCACAATTGTCGTTAGTCAAATGTAGAAATCAAAAGTTTTAGATTAAAATTTTAAAATATGACAATACTATCCTCACTTACATATTACAAATCAACCTAACGACCATTAAAATCTGTATAGCATTCATTTTCCTTTTTTCATCTCTCTCTCTCATTCTGAGTTATGGTTTTGCTCAATGTCAGTTTCTTCAAATGCAGAAGGGGGCTGGGGTGTGCGGCTGCCTGGGAAACAATGCAACATTTGTGATAAAGCGACTATGATTAAGGTTTCTCAATCATCAAGAAATCCTAATAGATTGTATTTTTGTTGTCCTCAAAATGGATGTCAATCGTGGTAGGTTGGTATGTTGATGGTGAAAATTTGAGGATGAAAGATGGTTGCAGAGAAGTAAGGAATAAAGGTAGTTTATCAATGGAGGTGGAAGCAATTAAAGATGACTGGAGGAAAATGGTAATGAAGATGACAGCAATTAAGACAGATTTTGGCTTCTTGAACATCTATATATGGATGTGTTTGTGTGTACGTTTGGTCATTTTAATTGTCATGGTCTTTGTAACAAGAAGATATTGTAATGATCATTTATATGAATGAAAATTAATTTTTTATCTAGGTATATGTTTTTCTTTGGTTTTCTTCATATAATTTTAACACTTTATCAATGGTATGATATGAAGAGAAATCTGAATGTAGGTATGTAAGTAATAGAAGGACCTGTTGATATAATAAAAGAACCTATAACATAAATACATTATAAAGAAAGGACCTGTAAAATAAAAACATTATAATGAGAGGACCTAAGGATTGAAAAGATATAAATTAAGGGACCTAAAAGTATAATATTTTCATCAGAAATTTGGCAGAATGCAAGCCACTACCTAAAACTACAAACCTGTAAATGCAAGGTTTCAGACCTGTAAATATCAACATACAAACTTGTAAATATGATCCACAACACCAAAAAACATAATGACAGAAAACTCAATGAAATAGATACTAAACATTAACAAATTTCAAGTGGTTCCAAAACACAAGATAAAGTTGCTACAACCATCAGTTTATTAATACAAAATAATTCAGTAATACTACATAGTAGTTTGCTATTACAAAAACAAAATGATTGATTCAGCAATTGTTCTTTCTAGTACTTTGCACCAAAATAAGTTATTCATTTTAGTTTGAGAATGACCAAGTGACACTAACTTGGGGCATTTTGTGAATCTACAGCTACAAATGAAAACACTGAAAAACCAACCTAACTTCAATCCAATTCAAAACAAAAGGATTGATAAATTTCTTTTTGATTGAAACACCTTCATTTTTGCTGCTAGTGGACAAGTCCTTTTGTTATGCCCCTTCTCTTTGTAGTCCTTACAGTAGACAGTTCCAGTTCTCAATTTTTTTACTACATTTTCTTTTTCACCGTCTTCCCTTTTCATATCACATTTTTTTGGCCTTTCTGGCTACCTTTTCACTCAGGTGGCAAAATTTTGTCTGCTTCACTGTTTGGTGTTAAGTCAACTTGAGGAATTGGATGGATGATGTCACTATAAGCCTTGATCATCATCTCTTTAGAAAAGTAGTGATGGACATATTTCTCAAATTTGGCTCTTCTATATCCAATCGCCATGCAACCATGTTTGCATGGAATTTCAAAAATTTTCCACCAACCATAGCTGCATGTACATTATTTTAAGTGGACAACAAATTTTTCTAGACCTTCTATAACCTTAAATTCCTCATTGCTTGATGGAACAATTCTACACTTGAATGACTGTTTGACATTATCACTTAAGATTCCTAAGACATAATCAGTGATGAGAGTTTTCACGGAACAAGCTATTGCACATCTTCTATAATTCATCAATATACACTTCTGTCTAAGCTTGTCAAGTAAGTCAATAATTGGCAAGCCTCTCAGCTTTCCCACCCAATTATTAAAACTTTCTGTCATATTGTTTGTAACATGCTTACTCTTAGACGATGGACTAAATTTATGTGCTACCTAATGATTCAATGGTATATCCAATAACCATTTTGCTGGTTTACCCTTATACTTGTTCACAATATTGGACATTGTAGTCTTAAATTCCCATTTATGAGTAAACTTACAAATAGACCAAAACTCTTTAACTAGACCAATACCTGGGAAATGGGTTCTGAAATTCATAAGAATGTGTCTACAGCAAAATCTGTGCTCAGCTGCTACAAATGTTTGGTTTACAGCATCAATCAGTCCTTGGTTACAACAATGTCAAACATATTACCATCAGCCAAATAAGTTATGATCATGAAAGGAAACAAAAGAAACAGATTGGTGTAGTGGTTACCTTTTGTCTGTTTGACATAAATGTCAAACTTGTTGCTGCAGTTTCGGCTTCAATACATTGGTGTAGACACTCAAGGAAGAATAACCAAGTTTCCTTGCATTCAGATTGGACTACTGCCCATGTAAGTGGAATCACTAAATGTTGTCATCCATGGTTAGCATATAGGATAATACCTCCAAACTGTCTTTTTAAGTGAGCTCCATCTAACCCAATGAAAGGCCTACATCTATTTTGGAACCCATTCTTCAAAGCTTGAAAGCAAATAAAAATGCTTGAGAATATAAATGGATCAATGTCTGAATTTCTTGGCTTAGTACTGAACTTCACAACACTTCATGGATTGTACTTCATAATGACTTCAACATACTTCCTTATGCCATGAAAGCTCTCTACATATGAGCCAATTCATTCTTCTTTACTCCAACTTTTAGCCTTATATAATTTTCATGATTCTGGTGTAACCCCTCACTCCTTCTCTAGGCCATCATATAAAATTTCTTATGATATACTTGGATCAACATTCACTTTTTTCGAAAATTTTACTTTGTAGCCATTTAAAAGTGACAAATGAATTTTTATTCTTGTCTGGCCTTTCACATGTGTGATTTGGATTTAGAGTGGTTACCCTAAAAGTGCATCCATTTGCTATTAGAGATGCATGAATTTTCTATTGACAGTTTGCTTCTGGATCATCCATTTTCTTGTGCACCTCAATTTATCATTTTGTATCTTCCTCACTAGAAATCCTTGCCTAATTGAATAGTGACGCGGACCCAATAGCTCAACGGCTAGAAAACCCGAGTTATCCGTTTGATAGGAGAAACTAGAACAAGTATAATCCACCTTCCCTCACGACCCAACACCTCGCAATGGATGAAGAACCGCTCGTACGCAAAGGATTTTGATAGTAGGAATTGAAGAACGCCACAACTTGTTAGGGTTGATAAGTTAATCAAGTTCCTTGTGCAAAGAAGAAAGGAGAAACCCTCTCTAACTCACACGAATTATAAGTTCTATAAAGAACATATAAAAAACGAAAATTTGGATGTCAAGTTGATGTTTATTTTCGTCCAAAAGGTG